>APFE031383909.1:100973-142046 GCA_000404065.3 Pinus taeda | reverse complement strand
GTCTGTTTTTCTTGTTCATGCTCATTGTTTTATGGTACTGATATGAAAAAATAATTCAAAGTATAAATAAGGAAGAATTGTTAAAAGGACTAGATAATACTGATTCACCCCCCCTCTCAGTATTATTTTCAACAATCCCTTGGAGTTTTAGTATTATTCACTTGGGTTTATTATTCATTTGAGTTTATAATATCAATCCCTTGGGTTTATTATTCACTTAGGTTTATAATATCAATCATGCTCAACCATTGTTAACCATAGCCAACCATGGTGAACCATGATTCAATGTCTCATTGTGGCAAGGATTGTCTCACCATGAAAATAAGCTATATTTATTTTAGTGTTTGGAATATTTATATTAGGGTTTATATACCTTGGGTTTATAATATTAGTCCCTTGGGTTTAATATTAGTCCCTTGGGTTTAATATTATTCCCTTGGGGTTTTAATATTGATCCCTTTCGGCTTATTTTTCCCGTGGGTTCATAATATTAATCCGTTAGGTTTATTATTAACTTGGGTTTATAATATCATTCATGGCCAATCATGGTCAACCATAACCAACCATGGTCAATCATGGTTGAATGCCACATTGTGACAAAAAATGTTTCCATATAAAAATCATGGACAATCATGGTCATCCATGCTTGATCAAGGTCAACCATGTTTTATATAATCAAACATGGTCAAACATGGTCAATCATGGTCAACCATGGTCGAACATCACATTGTCACAAATATCGTCCCAATATAAAAGTCAACCATGCCATGGTCCAATATCACATTTTGACAAAGATTGTCTCAATATGGAAATCAAGCAAGGTCCAACGTCGAATTTTGACAAGGATTTTCTCGATATGAAAATCAATCATGGCTAACCATGGTCCAATGTTGCATTGTGACAAGGATTGTCTCTATATGAAAATCAACCATGGTAAACCATGTTTATTTTATGGTTTATAATATTTATGTTAGGGTTTATGTATGTTGAGTTTATATTTTTTATCCCTTGGGTTTATTATTCCCTTTGGTTTATAATATTGGTGCGTTGGGTTTTTTGATCTAAGGATTCACATTCTTAGGTTTTAATATTATTTTCCTAGGTTTATAGTCCTTGGTTTTTAGTATTAATCCTAGTGTTTTGTTATTCCTTTGGGTCAAACATGGTGAATCATAGTCAACCATGCTCAAATATCACTTTGTGACCAAGGTTGTCTCAATATGAAAATAACCATGGTCAACCATGGTTCAACATCACATGTGACAAAGAATTAGTTATTCTTATTAATTATTATCATTAATTATTTATTATGTAAAAATGAATGAATTATTATTATTATTATTATTATTATTATTATTAATTGATATTAACTACTATTATTATCCGTTAATATTATTTTAAATATTTCAATTACAATAAATAATTTAAAACTAAATATTATCAAATAAAATATTATATAGTAGCTTAATATTATTTTAATATATAATATAATATTAATATAATAATCATAAATATATAAATAAAATAAGAATATAGTTGTTATTTTTTTCATAGGGAAAAATCACAATTTTATTTATATTGAACAAAATTACATATAGTAGGTGCTAAAAGAATATGCATAATAATGGAACTTGGTGACAAGGAATGAATAAAAACTCAAAAGAGAGTTACCCTATTCTATTTTTTCCTACCTTTTTTTTTTCACTTTTCGCCAACCCCTAGAATTGGGTGTGGATGATACAATGCTCTTTTTAGCCTCATTTATATTTGATGGGATTTCTTTGTCAGAATCTGAGCCTTCTGATGCATGAGTTCATTTGGTACCAATCGCTTCCTTTTCATAGGTAATCATCACAATATGCTATTATTGCTCAATAGGCATTGGAATTAATGTTGAGTTGTGTTTTTCCTTGTCCTTCTACGTGGTGTCCTCAGAATTCTGAGCATCATTATTTGTTGTATTATTTTTAGTTTCTTCTTCTTCTGTTTCAGCTTCCTGTGTTTCAGAAAACTGCCATCCTTTTGAATTTTTCATCTGTCTCTTTTTTCTTTCTTTTTTTTATTTTTAGGACAAGCATTTTGAAGATGGCCTCTTTGAATACATATAAGACATTTGAAGGTCGTATTCTCATAGTCAGTGGGATGGGACAGCTACTAAATTTTGTGATATAGCATGATGCGATTTGGTAATCCTTTTCTAAGGTCTACCTCCACATAGATTCTAGAAAAGGTGAAGATACCCTTTGTGAGGTGATCAACATCTACTTTTACAAATTTCCCCAGGGAATTCTCAATGCCTCTTAATACTTTATAATGCCAAAAATCCAAAGGTATATTATGTAACCTTACCCACACTTGCATTTTGGAAAGCACCATGGAGTTTCCATCAAAACCTGGAAACCGTGGTATCATGAATGGACCTGCAATACCCCAAAACCATTGTCCCTCATGTAAATCTTATTCCTTATCTTTTGTTATGTCAAATTTGGCAATGAAGAATCTTTTAGATCATAAATGGATGTCACATATTTTTGTCCATGTGGAAAAAATCCATTGGTATAGGGCCTCTAATTTGGGCCAGAATCCATTGAATCTACATATCACTTCTTTAGAAAGGAATTCATCATGAATCTCATTTACCTCATGAAAAGTAATTATCAGAGCTGGCACCTCAGTCATCTGTTACATGATGTAGGGACCAGGAGTAGTGGGAGGTTGTTTTGGTTGTTTTTGTGGCTCTATCTTCCCTTTGACTACATATTTGAATGAAGTTGGGCCTTTTGAGCTTGTCCCAAGACATCCTCCTAGAATTCTTGTGTTAAGGAAGATGGTTGAGTCACCTGCAATGTTATAATCATGTAGCTTGTATTCCTCGTGAAATACTTTCCCTAAACAAATAAGAATTTGTAGAATAACTCGTATACCCATATTTTATTGAATCGTTTGTTTGAGATTTTTTATCCACTCCCAACTCCCGACCTTCAAACAAATTGATTTACCTTCAATTTATTTGATAAAGAGATAGATCAAAGTTCCTTCATGTGGATATGACATTGGATCTTCAAGATCCAACCTTTAATTGCTCATCGTTGGACAACGTTCTCAACCTACCTTTATTTCCTATTGTAGTTCAAGGGCACTACCATTCCTGTCTCATAACACCCACTGTTCTATCCATTTTTCATACCCAAGGTAATGATCCCAGAATTGATGCAGATAAAAATTTATAGAGAATCCTTTGCATTGATCTAGTCAGAAAGTGGAGACTGCCTTATTTAGAGGATTAGTGTTTGTATTTGGGGAAAATAATTCAGATCTGGTGAGTATATTGATGTTGAGGAACCCATCTCTCGCCTCCCACATCCGATCATACACTGCAACCCTAGAGCATTAGTAGAAAAAACATCTAGCTAGAATCCCAATGCCATTAAAGAGTAGCAGGTCATGCACCTGGTACAAATATCCTAACCAGAGACCCTATTTTGTAAACCTCACGCGAGGAGCTAATAAGTATATTGGTTATATCCCATTTTCGGGATTAGATCTTGTGACTTGAGAATGAGATGTGGATCTCGTGATATTCACTTCGCTAGAGATTCTTTTCTCATGAATATTGAAGGATCCAAGCATAAATGATGAAATCTACAGGTTTTGTAGGAGAAACAAATTCTATTGAAGACCCTCCACCTTAGTTTGTTTGGATCTGCACAAGATGAATAAAATTTGGGGGTTTGTGTCATCAAAACCTAAATATTGGTTAACCCCAGTATTGTTCATCAGATATATCACCACCTCATGTGCTTTCTGAGGAGATTGTGCATCTACTTTAGATTTGGGAGTGTCACTTTTTCCATCTATGATAATGGTAATGCAGGGGCCCGCGACTTGGGTTCTCGCCAAGGTCTTGGCACTTCTGTAACCCATATACATTACTAAGAAGTGTGGCTCCATGGGATCCATAAAAAAACATCAAGATCGAATCCCATCTTCATGTAAATATGATTCAAGCATGTAGATCTAGTAGTTTGACATTTTTTTAGATCCCTCACTGTTCATATATAAATCACAACCGAGGATAGATCTATCCTCTACAGGCATACATGGAAAAGGATGTCGATCGTTGGGTAGATAAAAGTGTAGAAATCAGTCACCACATCTTGGCGCTGTTAATAGATTTGAGTCAGGGCCTAGAATCACTTCGACATGAAGAAAGGAGTTGCAAATTAGCACAACCCTAACCCCCAACGCATTCCCTAATCTTCCCTCAACCAAGTTTTTGATACATAGTGTTAGGGTCCTATAATAATAGGATTCATAATTTTGAATTGGCTATGGTTAGTCTTGTAATATTGTACATACTTTTGCTTTCTGGAAAATGTTTTCCATATTAAAAATCAAGAAATGTAAAGAGGGTATGTCCTAAAAGAAATATCAAAGGAGAAAAGAAATAAGAAAAGATAAAAAAAGTGAAAAAAAATATGAACCCCAAACAAAAATAGATCATGAAAGTGTGTAAATTCAAGTGCCACTACTTTTACTTTATCATACAAAATAATGGTTGCGTGCAGCTTGTCATACATTCCACAACCCATGATAGTCAAACTATTTAATCTTGACTAGTTCATGTTTTAAATTTCATGTTTATAGATAGAGAATAAAGATCTAGCCAAACTATTTAATATTGGTTGATCAGTAGTTAGGTAGAGAAATAAAATGTGCTCACCAACTTAATCTGAGCCATTGGAATGTATAAGGTTAGAATTATATTGTTTGATTTTGAAAAGAAAAAGGAAAGAAAGGGTCTGCTAGCTTAAATGCACCTAATAAAGTGAAGAAAAAATGTTAGGTTAAGTAAAGGGTAAGTAGAAGAAAGATTGCAGAAATACATGGTTATCAAAGCATAAACACATTTATCATGCTTAATCATATGTTTCAGTGTGTTGGATTAGTTATGAAAGTGAAAAGATGTTCACAAGCTGATTTAATTAACTTCCCCTCATTTCATTTCACTCCCGAATACATACTTTCTAATTTCCCCACTATCCCGTCATTTCTAAAGAATATACCCTTTTCCGTTCATTCTAACCCTTACCCTTGGTTTCACACATTTCCCAAGCAAATTACCCTCCAGAGGTCATTTCCAAACCTAAAACCCGTCTTCCCTAGTGTGAAACCCATTCCCCTTCGAAAAAATCATTTCCCCCTTATTAATTTCCCTATTTTATCTAAAAAACCCATAAACCCCCCTTGTCCTAAGTTTAAATTCCCCCTCCGCATTACTTAATTAAATCCACCATTCACATTTTTTGCCTAAAAAACCCATAAAACCCATTTCTTCTAAGCTTTGTTCCCCCCTTGTATTATTTAATTAACTCCGACATTCACATTTTTCCAGACATAAACCTATTTAACCCACCACCTTCAGTGCAGTTAACAAACCCCACCACATTTAGACCTTGGTCCCACTTTATTAAACCCACATATATTTAACCCCTCCTTATTCATTAATTAATTACAGTTAAGTGTAATTAATGCCCCCTAGCCCTACAAATTTCCACCCTTATTCGCTCTGTGCATTTCCACTATGTGACAACCGTTAGATCTTACACCCCTAGATCTGACGACGTGCATCCATATCTCATTGATTCCCTTTCCTAGCTTTACCAGCCTGAGAGCACACAAGATTCATGGTTTTGCTCGGAACCCTTTTGGTTACGTGGAAGCTCTAGGTGAACTCACGTGCTCTCAAGGAAATACCACCCAACTGCCAAAAGCGGTGCGAGGGCCCTTGAAACCGTCTCCCCGCATAAAATGCAACCACCCACTATTCATTTATATAAATTCTGCACCAAATGTGATCGTTACTCGTTAAAAGGCCGAAGATGCTCATTTTCACTCTTTTCGCTCATTCAAACTGTGAAAGCTTCCTAAGCCTTCCTACGCCACCCTGAGCCTCTACAATCAAATTTGACCATTGATTACCTTCTGAACATGCTTCGAAATCCATCCACAGGAATCTCAGTTCAATAAATCCATTCATTTCCTTCCCTGTAGACCTATGGTTTATTGATGATTATTTATTTTGCAGGTGATTAGCAGAATGGGAACTTGGATAAACAGTTTTGATACTAGTTCCAAAACCTGTTTACTCCAATATTCGCAAGGAAATGTATTCAAAACACTTTATTTATAAGGAAAAGACAATTATCATAGAGCACAAGGAAAAAATTTACACAGTAAATGTTAAAATAGAGATGAAATCATTTTCACCAGCACAGTAAAAGGTTCTTACAAACTACTCTCCAAGAAACATTTTGTATTCTACATGTGTCTTTTAGTAAAAATCATTTTTACTAAAAACATAGAAGCATGAAAGAGTGAGTAAGATTTACAATAAAAGGTAAAAATGAAACTAGGTTACAGAGCATACAGTTAAAAGACTAAACAAAGGAGGAAGATGAAAGTGCATCAGATGAAAGGTCATAAGTAAATATGACATCCAGCGTGAAGACCAAACAGCCAAGCAGCTTAAAGGGCAAAAGATCAAAGACTAAAAGACAGCGGAACCTAAATAACAGGGAAAACAAACAAAAGTTTAATAGCTGTCTCTATCTTCTTGCATGAATGTATTTCCTTTTCCTATATTAGTTATCAATGCAGTTTGAGATATTTTGTAAATTCTTTTTGTATAAATACTTCATATTTCAAAGTATTGAGGGTGGATTGCTATACATTTGTAGAGTTATTTTGATCTTAACCCTAAGGGTTATTGTACCAACTTTCAAGTCAACAGAGTGGAGCAAGTAAGAAAAAGATTGCACTACAGGATTCATGAGACGAGCTATTGCAGTGAAGTATCCTCTTTGTTTGATTTTGTTACTTTCTTATGTGATTCATAAACTTAAATGTTATCTAAATTTGAATGAATTAACTAGAAATTTAACTCAAAATTTGTTTAAGTACACTCCGTTTTGCACAGTTAATCATTTGTATGTTTCCCTTTGATATCTAGATTTGAGAACCCCTAATTTCTTTCCCATCCTGGTTGACCTCTTTCATTTCTCTTCATAATTTGACCTTGGGAACCCTTAATTGCTCCCTCGATCTGATTGGAAACCATTTCACCATCAAGCCTATGAGATCTATAGTAACTCCTATATCTTGCATTGTAGACATTATTTCTAGAACTTAATCCAGTCCTTTTTGTCTGGCATTTTGACCCCATAGCTCAATGGTAAAAGCAACCCTTTGTTCATCTAAGTAAGTGAGCCCACCACCCAAATTAAAATAAAAAACCAAGCACAATCATAACTAGCCTAAAATCAATTAACTAAAACAAAGTTAAATAAAAAAGAGGGAGCCCTCTCTAAGATTAGGAAGGCTAGATCCCGATCTCCAAAGTTGGTTTGTGGTTACCTCTATCATTTCTTTTTCTGAAAACTTAGAAGAAATTTTGGAGTGATAACATCATTAGCGATCATACTGGGGACTTGGATCCTCAGTCAAATAAAAGTTTAAGAAAACCTTAAATTTAATCTTAAGCCCCTTATGGTCATTTTCCGAAGTTTTTCTTGAAGAATTTCATAAAAGGTAATATTTTAGCTCCCAAGAAGACTCACTATACCAAGGAAAATCCAGATCCAAACCCTGCTACCATAGTTGATGACCCATATAGGATTTTAAGAAAACCAAAAAATATAGAAACTTAGGAAAGTAGTAACGAGTTAGTCAAAGCAAATTCACTCCCTGAGGAGTTGTCAACTTTAGAGGAAATTCCTTTTGATTTATCATTTTACCTCTCATTATTTAGAACTAAATCTAAGAATGCAATCCATGAAACAATGTTAGACCCTGAGTTTATTCAACTCATTGAATAAAAAAGGGTGATTATCCATCCAGACTTGGATAGATTTGTCTTGGATACTTTTGACAAGTTAGAAGCTTTGACCTCTACATTGATAAGCCATATATATGATCCTTACCTTCAAATTTTGTTGAGCTAGTTGTCCTCACTGTTGTTGCCTCTAAAATTTCTACATAATCTTCACTCACTGTAAATACACCTTCATTTACCACTACATCACCAATAGTATCCACTACAGTCCATTCCACTAAACCAGTTATTCGTCAACCAAACACCTCATCCTCATCTAGTTCATCTCCATCCATTTCAAGCCCTTACTCAAGTACCAGCTCCTTAGAATCTAAGCCATCGCAGACTCATATGCACCTCTGGTTTTACCTACACAACTCCATGACATGCCCCAAGATTATCAAAGGAAAATATTTTTATCTGATGCTACTGGTGAGTACACTGCCCAATAGCATGTGAACAAAATGACTGACTATTTTGACTTGCATGAGATAGATGAATCATATGTCCAAATGAGGATTTTTTCTCAAACATTAACTGGGGATGTTAAGAAAAGGTTCAAAGATTTACCTTCCCACCATACTATAGACTTGGCTATTTTTCATAGATTCTTCATTGATAGATAGGAGAGAAAGAAAAACCCTCTACAAATACTTTCTGAATAAGATAGCATTAGAAGAGCTCCTAATGAGTTAGTTCAGGATTATTGTACTAGGTTCAATAGCATCTACAATGCAATCCCAGCTAATATTAAGCCTCCACCTAACCTAACATTAATCAAATTCCCTGACAGTTTTGACACTGGCATGTCATACCAAGGGAAAGAAACCTAGAAACATTGGAACAAATGCAAAGTTATGTTGTTAGTGTAGAAGTCAACCTATTAGCCAAGAAAGCCAGAATGAGAAATGAAAAGGGAGTTGTAAATAAAGAGGAAACTTCCACTTCTGGCGGAAAAATAAATAGTTTAGCAAAGAGTGTATAGAGAATAATGGATAGATTAGAAAACATGGAAATAAAGACTTAGTGGGAGAATTAACAACCACCCCTAATAAGAAATCCCAACTTTAGGAAGAATCCTAATGCTGGAAAGAATGCTATACCAGATTAGCAAATTAGGCCTTCCTTGCAGGAAAACTATGTTGAGGGTTCACAGAACCATGAAGAAGAGGATGACACCCAGATAAACTTATTAGGAATCAAGAATGAAGATGTTGTTTTTCTTACTCAAGAAGAACAAGAGTTATACATGTTACAACAATTGCAATTAGAATCTGGTGAGTCCTTTAGCTTTAAACAAGGTTATGAGTCAGCCATATATGAGGTTCACAAATAGTATAGCTCAAGAAGTAAAAAGAACAATGAAGCTCCCACTAAAATATCAATCCAGACCCAAACTAAAAAGATAACAAAAGCTCTTTTCACTAAAATTTTACAAATCCTCCCTAGGGGAACACTAGAGACTTATACCCAAAAAATTGTAGATATAACCTCTACTCAAACTCAAACTAAAACAATTACTAAAATCAATCCAAACAAGAGAACTCAAAGAAAAATAGCTAAAACACAGACTGAATTGCCTAGTATTGAGAAACAAGATAAAAACACACAAACTGCATTTGTTAAGGAAGATATCATCCAAACAAACAAAGCTCAGCTCCCTTTCAACATCAAAACTGAAATAGTAAAATGAAAGATATTAGTTCCTTTGACTGAATTAGTAAAGAATGAATCCTATAGATCACAGATAACTAAAAGTTTAAATACAGGAGAGGGAGAAGATGTTGTCAATTTGAATGATGATCAACCTGAATTATTGTTTGGCCCTGAGGCAAATGGTACTCATCAGCAAAGGGGAATCCCTCCTTTCTACATTAGTCTGAACATTCATGACAAAATATTACGTAATGCTATGCTAGACTCAGAGGCATCCCATAACTTGATGCCAAAAGCAATCATGGAGAGACTAAACTTAGACATTACCAGACCATATAAGGACAGGTTTTCCTTTGACTCTAACCACGTAAAATGCCTTGGCTTGATTAAGGATTTATGTGTAACTCTAGTCCAATTCCCAGAAAGGAGTATTGTGATGGACATAGTAGTTACAGACATCCCACCCAAATATGGAATGTTGCTATCTCGCTCATTGGGAGAAAAATTGAAAGGATCCTTGCAGTTAGATATGTCATATGGCACCATATCTATTTTTGGCCAACAAAGGAAATTGTATAGAGAGACCTTGATGAAATACATGGTGAGTAGTGCAGAAAACCCACAAAATTTCTCAATATACTCCATGCATTATGATATGGAATCTTTCATCTTGTAAAATTCAGACCATGACGAAAAGGAAATCACAGCTGAAGAACTGAACTACAAAATAGTTGACAATGAAATTTTTTTTCATGAGTCCCTATGGCATCTATATTTTGATGCATCTATGAATAGGTTAAGAGCCGGTGCAAGAGTGTGGATCCACAATATGGAGAATAATCATTCTGAGGGACATGCATTCAGATTAAACTTCAAGTGTATAAATAACATGGAAGTGTACGAAGCTTTGATCTTAGGATTACAAATGGTTAGAAAACTTGGAGCCAAGAGAGTTTCTATACTTGGAGACACAAAATTGATTATTAAAAAAATTAATGGTGAATACTCCGTAAACAATCCTAGACTTATTCAATATAGGGAGACTCTCCTAGATTTGATTAAAAACCTCCTGCAAACAAACTTTGCTACCATTCCTTGAAAACCTTGCCACTTTTTCTAGTAGCTGCATATTGCCCTTTTAGCCCAACCATCAGTACACTGCAGAAGTGAGACATAGGCATGTCATACCAGACAATTTGAAGTATTGGCAGATTTTTTCACAGGATTCCCAGATTTATGACTTCACGAATGCTGAAGATGAGTTTCAGAATTGTAAAATAGATACAGACTATATAGTAGACAATGACATAGATAGTGACATAGATGTAAATATTTTAAAAATAAGTAAACCCACTAATTTCACTAAATAAGGAGTAGATAACTTAGAAAATGTAGAAATAGAGGAAATAATGAATGATGATCCTAAAATTCTTAATCTTAAAAATATTTTCTTCCTAAGGGATTAGTCCCCTTAGAATATTTGTTTTATTTCAACGATGTAGCTAGGAAGGCAAAAGTGGAGCCTTTGAGAGCAGATGTAGAAGAATGTAACATAGGAAGTGAAGAAAAACCTAAACTCATTAAATTATCAAAAGCATTACCTCTAGATGAAAAGGTTAAATACATAAATATGTTTAAAGAGTTTCAAGATGTATTTACATGGAATTATGAAGACCTAAAATCTTATGACACCAGCATAATTCAACACAAAATACCTGTCAAACAAGATCAAAAACCTTTCAAACAGAAACATAGGAGAATTAATCTAGTTCTTATTCCATCTATTGAGAAAGAAGTTAAAAGAAGGTATGATACCCAAATTATAGCTCCCATTAGATACTCAGATTGGGTCTCAAACTTTGTCACTACTAGGAAGAAAACTATAGAAATTAGACTTTGTGTTGATTTTAGAAAATTTAAACAAGGTCTCATTAAAAGACAACTACCCTCTACCAAAAATGGACCATATCCTTTAGAGGGTAGTGGGCTCATCCAAAATTTCATTTCTTGATGGATTTTCTGGATATAACCAGATCTTAGTTCAACCAGAGGACCAAGCCAAAACTACATTTACTACTCCTTGGGGTACCTTCATGTATTTGAAGATGCATTTTGGATTAATGAATGCAGAGGCAACATTTCAAAGAGCTATGGATATAGCTTTTGCCAAGGAGACCCATGAATTCCTAGTGGTATACCAAGATGAAATTACAGTCTTTTGTAAATTTGACAATGAGCATCTAGATCACCTGAGAAGAGTTTTCACTAATTGCAGGAAATTTGGGATTTCCTTAAATCCCAAAAATACACTCTTTGGTCTAGAATAAGGAAAGATGTTGGGACATATCATATCCAAAGATGGAATTAAAATAGATCTTGCTAGAATAGAGGCCATTTTAACCATCATCCATCCCAGAAACATTAAAGAGTTACTGTTATTTTCAGGCAAGATAATTTTTCTTAGGAGATTCATTTCAAATTTACCAGAATTGATTAGAGAACTAAATAACATGTTAAGAAAATATTCAACACTTAAATGGACAATGGAGGCCAAATAGTCCTTTGAACCCATCAAGGAAGCCCTAACCAAAACTCCAGTCCTTATAAGTCCTGATTTTCAAAAAGATTTTATAATGTTTTCTTTTGCTTCAAAACACACCATTGCATGAGTCTTACTGCAAAAGAATGACCACACTCAAGTACAACATTATGGAGAAACAAGCATTAGCTTTAGTGAAGGCTATTAAAGACTCAAAGTGTACATTTTGTATTCTCACATCATTGCTTATGTTCCAAATTCAGTAGTTAAGGACATTTTGACACAAAATGGGCCTAAAGGAAAAAGAGGCAAATGGATTACCACTATATTGGAAGATGACATAGAAATAAAGATTACTAAACTTATCAAAGGCCAAGCTTTAACCAAACTCATGGTTGAATCAAACTATGAGGCCCTAGATATTAATTTCATTGGTGCCCTTGATGATCAGGAAGAGATGGAAACTCCACAGATGAGTGAACCTTTTATAGATTCACCCTAGTATGCAGATATCATATTTGTATTACTAAAGTTACAAGCTCCTCTTGGTTTAACAAGAACTAAAGCTAGATTTTTTAAAATGAAGTCATTAAAGTATTTTATCATAGATAATGCTTTGTTTTTGAAAGACATTAGTGGTATTCGTTTGAATTGTTTACTTAAAGATGAAGCTGATAAAATTATGCAAGAATTTAATGGAGGAGATTGTGGAGGACACTTGTATTGGAAGACTACTGCTGAAAAAATTCTAAGGGTTGGTTTTTACTGGCCCACTCTTTTTGCAGATGTTAAGAAACATGTGACCTCCTATCATAAGTGCCAGATATTTGAGGGAAAAAGAAAGCTTTTACCTTTACCTCTCAAACCCATCTCCACAGAAAGTCCATTTAAACAATGGGGGTTAGACTTCATTGGAGAAATACACCCAGCCTCGTTAGTCCATCATAAGTGGATTTTGACAGCCACTGATTATTTTAGCAAATAGATAGAAGTCATCCCTTCTAGACAAGCCACACACATTTTCATTCTCTCATTTCTAGAAAATAATATCCTGTCAATATTTGGATGCCCCCAAAAGCTCATTACTAATAATGCAGTTGCTTTTAAGTCCAAGAAAATGATAGGCTTCTGTAACAAATATCACATCATCCTTGGCCACTCCACTGCCTATTACCCTCAAGGTAATCGACTTGCAGAATCCTCTAACAAAATCCTAGTCAATATCATTAAGAAAATACTGGAAGACAACAAAAAGACATGGAACAAAAAGTTCATCAATGCCTTATGGGCAGATAGACTAACTACTAAGAAGTCAATTGGTACATCTCCCTATCAATTCGTATATGGGATGGATGCTTTTTTCCATCCTCTTTGGGAGTCTCAATGATAAAGATCATCCAGGAGTTGTAGGTAGAACCAAGTGATATACAGAGAAGGATAAATCCGACCATACACTTGCAGTAGACCAGAGAAGAAGTCTATGTAAAATCACAAGTAATCTAGGACAAAATCAACAAGATGTTTGATAAAAAGACCAAATTTGATGATTTTGACATAGGTGATAAAGTTCTTAAGTGGGATTCAAGAAGAGAAGACAAATGCAAATATGGAAAATTTGACTTCTTATTATTTCATTTATGGTTACAAGGGTAACAATGCATTATTCTTGAGAGAGATAGATGGATCAGATCTACTAGGAGGACCTGTCAAGGGTAGAATGTTGAAGCATTACTTTCCCATAGATTAACAATAGTTCACTTTACTTTGATCATTGTATATAACAATGATGAGTTTAGATTGGATTGGATGGTGACCTATTGAAGTTGAAACCCGAAGAGAAGGCCCTAAGATTTGAAGGTTTCACCATCATAACTATGAACAAGGTAGAAACCATAGAAGAATAGTTTGCAAGGTAACTACAGTCACAATTCAAATGCTACTGATCTTAGAGTTCTTGACATTTCACCAAGAAATTCCATCCCCATGTGGAGCCAGTATTAGGGTCCTATAATAATAGGATTCATAATTTTGAATTGGCTATGGTTAGTCTTGTAATATTGTACATACTTTTTTTTTTTGAAAGATGTTTTAGATATTAAAATTTTAAAAATGTAAAGAGGGTATGTCCTAAAGAAGAATATTAAAGGATAAAAAGAATAAGACAATATCAAAAAAGTGAAAAAATATGAACCCCAAACAAAAACATATCATGAAAATGTGCAAATTCAAGTGCCATTGCTTTTACTTTACTGTGCAAAATAATGGTTGTCTATAGCTTGTCATAAATGCCACAACCCATGATAGTCAAACTATTTAATCTTGACTAGTTCATGTTTTAAATTTCATGTTTATAGATAGAGAATAAAGATCTAGCCAAACTGTTTAATATTGGCAGATCAATAGTTAGGTAGAGAAATAAAATGTGCTCAACAACTTAATCCGAGCAATTGGAGGATATAAGGTTAGAATTAGATAGTTTTCTTTTCAAAAGAAAAGGGAAATAACGGGTCTTCTAGCTTAAATTCACCCAATAAAGTGAAGAATTGTTTTTAGGATAAGTAAAGGGTAGGTATAAGAAAGGTTGCAGAAATACAAGGTTGTCAAAGCATAAACACCTTTATCATGATTAATCCTATGTTTCAGTGTACAGGATTAATTATGAAAGTGAAAATATGTTCAGAAGCTGATTTAATTAACTTCCCCTCATTTCATTTCATCCCTCATTACATACTTGCTTATTTCCCTATTATCCCATCATTTCTTAAGAATATACCCTTTTTCCTTCATTTTGACACTTATGCCTTGGTTTCACACATTTCCCTAGCAAATTACCCTCCAGCAGTCATTTCCCAACCCAAAACCCCTCTTCCCTAGTGTGAACCCCATCCCCTTTGAAAAAATCATTTTCCCCTTATTAATTTCACTATTTTATCTAAAAAACCCATAAAACCCCCCTTGTCCTAAGTTTAAATTCCCCCTCCGCATTACTTAATTAACTTTGCCATTCCAATTTTTTTTCTTAAAAAAACCCATAAAGCCCTCTATTCTAAGTTTTGTTTCCCCCCCCCCCATATTATTTAATTAACTCCGCCATTCACATTTTCTCTGATATAAACCTGTTTAACCCACCACCCTCGGTGCAGTTAACAAACCCCGCCACATTTAAACCTTGGTCCCACTTTATTAAATCCACTTCTATTTATCCCTGCCTTATTCATTAATTAATTACAGTTAAGTGTAATTAATCCCCCTGGGCCCTGCATATCTTCGCCCTTATTCCCTCCGTGCATTTACCATGCGACAACCGTCAGATGTTTTACCGCTAGATTTGATGACGCGCATCCATATCGAGTTGATTCTCTTTCTTGCCTTTGCTCGGGCCCCTTTCAGTTAAGTGGTAGCTCTAGGTGAACTTGTGTGCTCTCGAGGAAATACCAACCGACTGTCAAAAGCGATGTGATGGCCCCTGATACTGCCTCCCCACATAAAATGAAACCACCCACTATTCATTTATATAAATTCTGTGCCAAACATGACTGTTACCCATTAAAAGGCTAAAGACACTCATTTTCACTCTTTTCACTCATTCAAACTGTGAAAGCTACCTAAGCCTTCCTATGCCACCCTGAGCCTCTGTAACTGAATTTGACCACCGATTACCTTCTAAACATGTTACGAACTCCATCCAAAGACATCTCAGTTCAATAAATCCATTCATTGCCTTCCCCGACGACCTATGCTTTATTGATGATTGTTTTATTTTGCAGGTGATTAGCAAGACGAGAGCTTGGATAAACAGTTTTGATACTAGTTCCAAAACCCGTTTACTCCAAGGTTCGCAAGGAAATGTATTCAAAATACTTTATTCAGAATGAAAAGACAATTATCACATAGCAAAAGGAAATAATTTACACAGTAAATGTTAAAATAAAGATGAAATCATTTTCACCAACACAAAAAAATATTCTTACAAACTACTCTCTAAGAAACGTTTTGTATTCTACATGTGTCTTTTAGTAAAAGTCATTTTTACTAAAAACACAGAAGCATGAAAGAGTGAGTAAGATTTACAGTAAAAGGTAAAAATGAAAGCAGGTGACAAAGAATACGAAGAATAAATGAAGGAGGAAAATGAAAGTGTATCAAATGAAAGGTCATAAGTAAATATGACATCCAGCGTGAATACCAAGCAGCCAAGTAGCTTAAAGGGAAAAAGATTAAATACTAAAAGACAGCAGAACCTAAATAACACGGAGAGCAAACAACAGTTCAATAGTTGTCTCTATCTTCTTGCATGAAGATATTTCTTTTTCCTAGATTAGTTCCCAATGTTGTTTGAGATATATTGTAAATTCTTTTTTTATAAAAATTTCATAATCTGAAGTATTGAGGGTGGATTGCTATAAATTTGTAGAGTTATTTTGATCTTAAACCTAAGGGTTATTGTACCAATTTTCAAGTCAATAGACTGGAGCAAGTAACAAAAATATTGCACTACAGGATTCATGAGATGAGTTATTGCAGTGAATTATCCTCTTTGTCTGATTTTGTTTGCTTTCTTATGTGTTTCATAAACTTAAATGTTATCTAAATTTGAATGAATTAACTAAAAATTTAACTCATAATTTGTTTAAGTACACTCTGTTTTGCACAATTAATCATTTGTATGTTTTCCTCTAATATTCGGATTTAAGAACCCTTAATTGCTCTCCCATCCCAGTTGAACTCTTTTATTTCTCTTCATAATCTGGCCTAGGGAACCCTTAATTTCTCCCTGTATTTGATTAGAACCCATTTCACCATCAAGCCTATGTGATTTGTAGTAACTCCTCTATCTTTCCCTGTAGACACTATTTTTCAAACTTAATCTAGTCATGTTTGTCTGGCATTTTGACCCCATAACCCAATGGTGAAAGCAACCCTTTGTTCATCTAAGTAAGTGATCCCACCATCCAAATTCAAATCAAAAACCCAAGCATAATCATAACTAGCCTAAAATCAATTAACTAAAACAAAGTTAAATAAAAAAGAGAGATCCCTCTCTAAGGTTAGGAAGGCTAGATCCTGATCTCCAAAGTTGGTTTGTGGTTACCTCTATCATTTCTTTTTCTGATGACTTAGAAGAAATTTTGGTGTGATAACATATAGAGTATCAAATGCACAAAGAATGGTAATGCCATAAACCCTCGCCTCTCTACAATTTTTAGAACTCGCTATCTCAACTTCGCTCCTCCGTGATTTTCATTCCAAGAATATGGTTGTTATTATTTATATATTTATTAATAATAATAAATAGTTGATTTAAAAAAAATACATATACTAATTATTAATGTGGTTTATATAGGTCTTCGGTGTATATCAACCACATTGATATATGTGGTTGTAGATATGGTTCATATGAATCTATTGTCGTACATCAACCACATTCATAAATGTGGTTGTGCTAGTTTTAATAATATATTGACTTTTGAAAATTACATTAATAATATATTTAATAAATTATTTACCATCTAAAGCTATTTTTAATATAAGTAATTATTTCTTCCATTATAATAGTAAATTTATTAAAATTTTCAATATCTTAATCATATATCTATGACTTTTTAAACTAACTTTCATAATGACTTCGTTACCTAATACTATAGGTATTGTCTTTAAATTATAATAATAAATTCTTTGAAAATTTTGACATCAATAACATTTTTGGTTATTTTAAGGTTGAATTAATCATATATCTATGAATTTTTAAACCTGCATTCATAATGACTTCGTTATGTGATAATATAGGTATTGTCTTAAACTTATAATAATTGATTCTTTGAAGAATGTGACATCAATAACATTTTTGGTAATGTTAAGGTTGATGTAATGCTAGCAATCATCATACCATGATGGGGACATGAATTTCTATATATAGGCCATGGCATTAGGCTTCTACTGCATTAATTTTAGTTCGTTACCTTGAGCTATCATAAGATATCAAACAACATAAATGGCTCTCGTTTCTACTATCCTATTAGCTTCTATTGGAGAATCTAATTCCAACCACCTATTAGGTGTCAAAGTATCGCTCCAAGTGTCCCATTTCAGTTTGAGTTAGTTGCATTTAAGTCGAGTTTAATTTCAGTCATTTATTACTGATGTTTCCAATGTAATCTTATTTAAGTGATTTGTAATAGTGTGAAGAGAAAGTCCTCTGCTCCACATTCTGTTCTCTTCAATTTTTTTCATGGTATCAAAGATCAACCTGTGTAAGACTCCTTGAGAGAAATAGAGAGAGACGAGTTTGCATAATACTCCGTGAGAGAGAAGAAACATGAGTGAAGAGAAAGTGTAAGCCTTTCTGAGAGAGTAGCAAGGTGAGTGAAGAGAAAGTGTAAGCCTCTTTGAGAGAGCAGAAGAAGTTTAGCATAAGCCTCTTTGAGTGAGTAGCAGAAGTTTGAAGAAGGCTACAAAGAAGCATCAAGAAAACCAAGAAGCCAGCTACTGCAAGGCGAAGGCAAAATAGATCGAATTTTTTTTTGGGAGATTAACGCTTTCCATGCATTAAACCAATGCGTTAGTAACACCACTAATGCTGAGCAGTCAGAGGAGAAAGCATGTTAATCGAGATTTCCTTACAACGTTTTACGATTAAGGCTCCATCATGTCGGTGAACAGTGTGTTAGTTCTCTAATGCATGCCTTCACTCTCAACAATGGCTTTATCATGTGAGATAGTGGCACTCGTAGTTGCACTATAGCTCATCGAAAAACTCAATGGTATCCACTAGTGCATCATAGATCTACAACAAAATGAGTCGTCGAGGTTGTTTTCAAATGTGATCTACTTGAGGTCTTCAGATTTTGAAGCTGAGTCTTCATACCAAAGAAGCATTCCAATTGGGATTGAAGCTGAGTCTTCATACAGAGTGAGAATTCCAGTCAGAGCGCAAATAGAAAAGGTCAAAGGAGTATGATTATATTATTTTGAATGGAGCTATTTCAAAATTTTAAAATACCTTTTATGAATTGGAATGTGAAATGAGATTCATATTATTTGTCAAGGGCTCATCTAATTTTTTTAAATAGGCTCCACGAGATTTGGAAAAGGGATTATATTGTTATATAAAGGGGGTGCATGTAATGTTTTTAAAAGGGAATTATATTGTTTAAAAACGTTTTTTAAGAGGGAATTAAAAAAAAGATTTGTGAAAGTTTTTGAGAAGGCAAGGTTTTTGTAGAGCAATTTGTAGACTCTTTTGGTTGTGTAAGCCAAGAAGCATTTTTATTGTAGTTGGATGCGATGTCTACATTTTGTTTTGCTTGTTGAGTTGTAGTCACTAAACGCTCAAATGGGAAAAGCCAAGAGGCTGAGAAAGTCAATGCGACTACATGAGATGTTTGAGATCTTTTTAGATCTGGAAGTGAAGAGGCAAAAGGATGCCTTTGCATTGAAATTGTTACATAGTAATCTGTCACTGTCCTCATCTCAGTCCCTCTGATGTGTCATGTGTCAAATAAACATGTTCATATCTTTCCACCAATGTAAGAAGATTAAGCAAATGCTCTCTAATGCTGAAGATTGACCCTTTTTGACTAAGTTTCTACATCGTCGCTAGTAAACCCTTAAAATCCGTGACGATTCTTTGTCATGCACTGTATCATTGCGACATCATCGCTAAGTCCCCAGTTCATGATCCGTGATGATCCAGATTTGGAAAATTAGTTCAAATAGTCAGTCTTCTAGATGTTTCTAGAGCTGGTTGTTTAGTCAGTTTGGGTTGCCTTTCCACCTCTAGTACGGTGGTTCCACCTCTTGTGCAACCTCCCTTGAGGATAAGCTCCCTCTCCCTCATTTCATGGAGACTCCTTCTCCTATAAAATCACTCACCATTACTATGATCTGCTAGTTCCTTAGCTTTTTTCACTAGTTAGTAGTTCTTTTGGTTGGGCAGTGCTGTTAGTGCTTTTGAGTTTGATAGATTGCTAGTGTGGGTGTGACAAGTGTGGGATTGTTGATAGCTTGTGGAAAGTTGTGGAGTGCCCTTAACAATGTTAAAGCTTATGAGTGAAAGAGAGAGACATTGTCTATTTGGAGATTTATCCTTGAAGAGTGAATGCTTGAGAAACATATTGGCTGTACCCTCTGAGAAGGCTTGCGATGTCAAGACTTGGTTGTAAGCTTGCTATTGATTCATTATTAATACAATCAATGATGTTTTCCTATGTCTTGTATGTAATTTACTTGATAGCTCATGACTTCTTGACTTTATGAGTAAATAGATCATTGTTGTTTCCTGGTTACGTGCTTTATTGTTTTTCCTTTGTGTTGTTTCAGGTTAATCACTCATTGAGGAGAAGGAAGAGGAAGCTGGAGCAGCGCAACGGAAATTCATCAACCACCGGTTGAGGTAGGCCTCCAACGATGACTGTTTAAAGAAATCAATTGTTGATCTGTCTTTGTGGTGACTAGACCCACTCTAGGGCTACAAGGGTTGCCTCTGTCCATAGAGGGAACACTTTCCTGCATCACAAGTTGTCAACTCCACTGGGGAGTTCGTCCTATGTTTTTGTCTTGTTTGCTTTTGCTTGATTTGAGTTAGTCTCTTTTGGATCTTGGGATTGAACCATCAGTCTTTTAGGTTACCTGGGTCAATCTAGGAAATCCCTTTATTGCCTGTAAGGATAGACTGGTTTTTGTTTGGGAGTTTTCATTTGCTTTTTATAATTTTTAAGTTTGTCACTGGAAAAAGCTAAACAGTCGCATCGACGTTGCGTTGTCTCTGTCTTGGAAGTCTGTGCGTCGCTGAATCCTATCACACAGTCGCGATGATTCCTGAAATCGGTCTAACACGTGAAAGACGTGTACTTCAGCGATGACATCGCTCTATTTCTACAGCTGGTGTTTGATCGGCACTCGTTGCGTGTGTTATACCTATGACGATTCTTGTAGAATTGTTTATTTCAATTCTGCCTCCTGAATTCATCATTCTGGTTAACCCCTTGTTGTCTTTCTCCTATCCATTAGTTTGTTTTAATTGCCTTTAGTTAAGGTCCTTACTTTTCAATTTCGTTGAAGTGTTCAATTTTCTATTTTTGGCTTTGTGACTTGATTGTTCAAGTTTTGAATTATTTGGCTTGGTTACTTGCCTGTTCAAAAGATTCATCCGCAACCTTCCTGGTGGTTTGCTTGAGGTTTCTTTTCCATCGCTTGTTCTTGCTTATTGATGTTTAGTGTTATTTATTGAACCAATTCCCATATTTATTTGATTGTTTCACTACCAGACATAGATTACAATTGTTTTGATCAATCGGTTTCATGCTTGCTTGTTTGTTTCCTTAAAATTAAAAGTTATCAAAATCAAAAGATTGCATTCATTAGTGTGCGAAAGTGAAAATACATTTTGCATTCCAAGTTTTCATGTTTGAAAAATTAGAAGGCAAATTTTAAATCTCTCATTAGTAGTATCGATGCACTGTAGGGATTGATGTGTTTATGCATTGTGTCTCTTGAGTGACTGCATTTGCTGGTCTTGGTTTTGTCTTGGTTTGGGAATGATCTCTCTACCCTTCTATAAGTAGGAGTTCATCGAAGTAAAAGATGCTTTAATCATTCTAGTTGCATCCTAGGTTTTAATATACATATGGTAAGGCCTGGAAATTGAAACATAATTCAAGAGTAACTCTAAAATGAACTAAATGAACCTAACAATGCATTGGAACATAACGCACATTATTTAGAGGTCTATGCAAGAGATGTACTCTGGCGTCACTAAACCTGGTCACTAATGCTTTCACTTAAGGTTGGGTGATTCCTCCTTCTATGATCTAATAGTTTCTAGCACGGATTTGTGCTCCCAGTACCATCGAGTATATGTTGGGAGACCCCACTAGGTTATCATCCTTTATCCTTAGGAAGTTGTGTCTGCCGCCTTGCAAACAGTAATGCACCAAACACAACATTAGGGAATATTGACTGTCGTAAGGAAAGTCCTTGGTTTTCATATGATCGCCAAGGTGTATATGCAGTTTTATGGGTTGTTTGGTAAACCTTTTGCCTAGTTCTCCAAAGTTGTCACTTTCATTCCTTTTCGGACTCCTTAAAAGAAAAGGTCCATCTGAGCACTTGTCCTTTCAGGCTCATTAAACCTCGAAAGAGATAGAGTCACCTTTTCATCCTTTTCTCAACTCTTGAAACATGAAAAGGTCAAGTTTTGTTCCTGCGTCATAAAATTTACTACCCACGAAATATTCCTAGTAACACTTCGAGTTCTTGATTATAGTGCAAGTGTTTTTTCAGGCTTGTTGCCGATGGCAACCTCCCCTGAGTGTACCATCCAAGGTCTTCTCCCAGATGGAAATCTTGGTCTGTTTCTGCCTTTTGAAAATGTTGGTGTTCCGTATATGGCAACATTGTCTTTGCCTAGGTTAACCATTGGTTTGCCTATTTAGTTATTTTCAACCTCCGTGCTCCCGAGCGTCATGACTCCTGTTCCACTATCTACTTTGTTTGAACCATGAAACGTTGATTCCAAGGTTGAGTCTGTGCCTTCTTCCCCTGTTTCTTCACCTTCATCTCCTCCTTCACCTGCTAAAAGTTTCACATCTAGTAACCAGGAGACTAAGAAGAAGAAGTTTGATAAACGTGAGGCCACTTGTGCAGCTATTGCTCTAAGTACATCTCAGGTCGTACCATCCTCTACTCCTCTGTGGAAGGTTAAGTTTCCTTGTAAAATGCGCAAGGATGACCATCTTCTTCGTGACTATCCTACTATTCCGAGGATATTAGAAGTATGGTCTAACAATCTGGCTCATCCCTCATCGTCCTCTGAAGCTCATGATGATATTATGCTATCAACTGGCAGTGTTAAGAAGAAAGGGAAAATTCGATTCCCCTATAGGCTATGTGAAGGAAACCATCCCCTTCACCTTTGTCCGCTCATGGATAAAGCTTCCACCATTTTGGAAACTTCTTCACCACGACTTCCCATTGGTTATCAGAGGCTCCCTTCAGACCCTCTCCCTGTTGACAAAGAGATTGACTTAGATTCTTCTCTTGTCCATCCTCCTCTTTCTGAACCTGGCCGTGCTAAGCTCATTCTAGACCAACCATTGGTCGGAGAGAGTGTCGACTTGGATTCACCACCTCTTGATCACTCTGTTTCAGAAGAGCATCATGATCGCACTGCTCATGTTCTTCTCGTCTCGTCAGATTCTCCTGAGTCCGAGAACGACCCTCCTATCCCTGTTGACTAGGAGAGTCCTTCTTCGGTTCCTATAGAGCATGGGGGAAATCATATGATACCCCCACTAAGTAGTTCAGTCATTTACTTCGACTGGAGTCATTTGACTACATTTCACATTCCATCCTATGTGCCTTTCCGGATTACCATACATGCCTATGATAAGGCAGTACTTGGCACTATCTTGGATGAGGGTGCATCAATTAGCCTCATGCCTTTCACTACTTGACAAGCTTTGGGCTACCCGCAGCTTGTGCCAGTCGCACAAAATCTGTTGGAATTTGATGGAGGAACCAACCAACCTTTGGGGATCCTTCTGAAGTTTCTTGTTACTTTGGGAGGCAAAACCATCTATATAGACGTAATGGTTGTCCAAGGTGCTTTATATTTTTGTCTTCTCCTTGGCCGTGACTATGTTTATGCCATGGGGGCCCTTGTCTCTTCACTTTTCTGTGTGGTCTGTTCTCCACATGGTGGAAGAATGGTGACCATTGATCAATTATCATTCTTTAGTCACCCGGTGCCTCCTGTGTAGCCGTCATCCCTTATCAGTTCTTGCTCGCAAGCAGTACCTTCCCAGCTACACATCAATTATGTGGTTGCCCATTCCATCTTCGCATCTGTTGATGATCATGTAGATGGTTTCGGACATCGTGTACTGGGGGCATTGGAACCTAATCTGTCATTGGTGTCTCATAACATGTATTCCTCCCAGAGTGTGGTTCTTCCATCTAGTGGAGATCTCTTGGGTGTCATGTTTTCGTATGACCCATGAATAGATGTCTTGAGGATAGTTCTTTTCTTGTGTCAACCTCGCTAAAAAAAAATGAAACAAGGATCATGGAGCATAGTTCCTTGTCTTGTGTCAAGCTCGTTAAAAAATGAAACAAGGAGTTCCGAGGATAGTTTGTTCTTGTGTCAATCTCATTAAAAAATGAAATTGGGTGTCCCAAGGATAGTTTGATCTTGTGTCAAGCTCGTTAAAACATGAAAACAGGGGTGTGGAGCATAGTTCTTATCTTGTGTCAAGCTCATTAAAAAATGAAACAAGGATCACCGAGGAGAGTTCTTGATCTTGTGTTAACCTCGTTAAAAAATGAAACAAGGGTTATGAGGATAGTTCTTTTACTGTGTCAACCCCATTAAAAAATGAAACACCTCCCTTTCCAAATCGAGTCTTTGATTAAGATCTCGTAAAATCCAAGTCGAGTCTTTCCAAGATCTCAAAAGTGAACCCACATTCCATCAACCGCGTTGAATGCAATGAAGCTTGGGGGGCATGTACATCGATTTGAGTCATTATGTTGGGGGCATGCGAACTTATAACAAGCATATTTTTTCATTTCAAGCTTGTGTAAACATGAAACCGAGTCCAAGCAGAGTTCTCCATGGTTCAAGCTTGTGTAAAAATGAACCCATACCCGATTTACACCTTGTGATTTCTGTTTTTATCTGCTAATTTCTGCTAGATGAGCCTTGGTTGTTTCATTCCATCACCACCATATCTTTGGCTGATCATATGTTTTCACTTGATTGTTTTTCTTTTCCTGAGGAACCACAGTGATGAGTGGTTTTATTAGCCAACCTCTTGACCATTACATGTTTTGAGCAGTTCCACCATTACTAGAACCAGTTGCTACCCTTTATACCACTCGTTCCTCTAGGACAAGTCTCCTTTAAGCTCTTTTCTAACTCGTAAAATATGAAAATATTGTCGAGTTTTTTTCTTTTTGACTCGTTAAACGGAATAAAAGGTGGTCCACTTTGAGCTCTTTTCCGACCATATAAACACGAAAATATTGCCAAACTTTTGTCGTTTTAGGTTCGATATTGGTTACAAAATGGGGTGCCTTTGATCGCTTTTCTACTCTTTCTGATTGAGGTCAATAATTACGAAAAGTACTCCTTGATTATAATGGTCAAGTGGTTCTCTCGAGTATTATTTTATACTTTTCTGGGCTCAAGGGACACAAATCTACGTAAAAGGACCCCCCTTGGAGTTTTCTTTTTCGTGTCTTTTTCAAACTCTCTAAACATGAAAAAGACCCCAAGTTTTACCTATGTCAGACTCGTTAAACCCTGATGACCTTGAACTCGTCACCTTGACGAGACTCAAGCTTCTCCTTAATAGGGCTCATTAAACTATTACTAGGTTGGATTCGTGCGAAGGTTGAACTTACATTATAAGCATATGTTATCCCCTTCAAGCTTGTTTTCAAAAATAATTGGCGTACTCACCAGCAACGGTGGGGGAAAATTTGGAAGTCATCATTGGTTATCTATGGTAGCTAGTCACTCTTGAACATCGACATTTTTACTTCTTGTCAGGTTGAGATATACATACATCATCATTTGGCCTTCTGCAAGTCTGGGTTACCATTTTTCCTCATTCCATCTGATCCATGTTGCCTCCATCGATCCTCCGATCCCTTGGTATCAAAATGCTACCACATTCCAGAGTCGTCTCGCTGATATGTTCAAGAGTATAATCCTTCTATAGTTTACACCCTTACTTCCTCCTTTGATATTCTATTTCACCATCTACCACTTGTTCCTTATCTCGTGTCGTTGGTGGGGGAAACATCATGGCCCTCTTGCGACAGATCGTCTCCCATCAACACCAGCTCCTTATATAGGAGATTGATCTAGAGATCCCTCTCGGTACTTTGGATCTTGCATGTCTCAATGGAAATTTCTTTGTGCATGTCGACAAACTTTCCTCATTGGTCTTCGATTGGGTGATTCCACGGATGTTTGACTTCAGCTCATTTTTCACACTTAGGGGATTGTAATGGACAGTACTTCGAGAGCCATTGACATTATTGGTGGTTCTCTCGTGCTTGTTAATGGTTTACATCATTGACCGGTAATCAAGCGACTTTCTATCATGTTCGACTTCAGCACATCTATTCACGTGATAGGATTTGTACTCTAATCAGGGTGGTTTCAAGACCCTGAACTAAGATTACATATGTTCGGGCTATGTGGATTGGTTCGTGATTACATATATGACTCTATGATAGATGGCTCTGACCATACCTTTGTCATTATTATGGTCTTATCAACTGGATGGCTGTGTCCCTACCATAGACCAAGTTTCATATATCTTCTGGATGGTTGTGCCCATGCCTAAACTATATGTATTTCACTATCACATATATCAGTTGTACTTGCACCTATAAGATTAAGGTGGTTCCAGTCGAGACAATTTCGTAAAACATTTCACCCCTCCCACTCTCTCGGGATTCACGCTTTAGGGGCATCTATTACATAGTAATTTGTCACTATCTTTATCTCATTCCCTTCGCTGTGTTATATGTCAAATAAAAATGTTCATATCTTCCCACCAATGTAAGAAGATTAAGAAAATGCTCTCTGAAGATTAACCCTTTCTGACTAAGTTTTTACTATCGTCACTAGTAATCGCTTAAAATCTCCAACGATTCTTTGTCATGCACTGTATTGTTGCGATGTCATCACTAGTCCCCAGTTCATGACCCGCGATGATCCAGATTTGGTGAATTAGTTCAAACAGTCAGCCTTCTGGATGTTTCTAGAGCTGGTTTTTGGGTCAGTTTGGGTCACCTTTCTGCCTCTGGGATGGTGGTTCCACCTCTTGTGCAACCTCCCTTGAGGATAAGCTCCCTCTCCCTCATTTCATGGAGACTCTGTCTCCTATAAAATCACTCACCATTGATATGATTTGCTAGTTCCTTAGATTTTTTAACTAATTAGTAGTTCTCTTGGTTGGGCAATGATGTTAGTACTTCTGAGTTTGATAGATAGCTGGTGTGGGTGTGACAAGTGTGGAATTGTTGATAGCTTGTGGAAAGTTGTGGAGTGCCCTTAACTTTGTGTTAAAGCTTATGAGTGAAAGAGAGAGACATTGTATATTGGGAGATTCATCCTTGAAGAGTGAATGCTTGAGAAACATACTGGTTGGACCCTCTAAGAAGGCTTGCGATGTCAAGACTTGGTTGTAAGCTTGCTCTTGATTCATTATTAATACAATCAGTGATGTTTTCCTATGTCTTGTATGCAATTTACTTGATAGCTCATGATTTCTTGACTTTATGAGTAAATAAATCATTGTTGTTTCCTGGTTATGTGCTTTGTTGTTTTTCCTTTGTGTTGTTTCAGGTTAATCACTCGTTGAGGAGAAGGAAGTGGAAGCTAGAGCAGCATGACGGAACTTCATCGACCATCGGTTGAGGTAGGTCTCCAATGATGACTACTTAAGGAAATCAATTGTTGATCTGTCTTTGCTATGACTAGACCCACTCTAGGGCTAGAGGGGTTGCTTCTGTCCACAGAGGGAATACTTTCCTACATCATAGAAATGCATAAAAGAATCTACCAATGATAGCATTTCACCCTTAATTTTAGAAGCCAAGATAGCCAAGGAGGCTTGGGATACCCTTGAAAGGTGTTTCGGTCCAAGGGGGGATATTGAAGTTGAATATGAAGGTGGATCTATAGTAGCAGATCTACATCCAAATGAATGGATTGTTGAAACCCACTATGTTGAGTCACAAGTGGATGATGTCTATGAAGAAGTAGCAGAAGAAAGAGAGAATGAGCACATAGATGCTCATGAATCCCACTATGCATAATCACAGGTGGATGAAGATATGTTGATTCTAGAAACTGACAATATGATGATTCCAGCAATAGAGCTTACTTATGAAAGTTTGGTGAATCCAGCAATTAATATTTCTGATGTAAAATTTGATAAAATATTTTTGGCTAATGATGAATGGTTGCAAGTGATGCAGCAAAAACATCATATTGACATGACGCTATCTGGTGAGAAAGTTGAAGACAACCTGTTTGCAGTAGCATAGTTTAGTACAGAAACAAAGGAAGAGGCAAAGAAGGAAGCTCAAAAAGAGAAAATAGAGACAGATGCATAAGCAACAACTGAGAAAGAAGGGCAACAGGAAAAATCTCTCATTAGAGAGCATAAGGAACAGAACCAATGTGGTTTTCCAAATATTTTTAATTCTAGTGTTGATTTCCAATATTACACAAAATGACTATGAAGAAGAGTTAAATTTTCTTGAAGCATGGCTTGCAACACCATGTCTAAATGAGGTTGCATAGAATATGTAGAAATGAATGTTGAAGACAACATCAATGATGAGCAAATCAATGAAATTTTCAGGTTTTGGATTCCTCAAGAAATATTATTTTATTATAATCTTATGTTGCAGCAAATTGATGATGAAAAGAGCACTACCAAAGATAATATGTAGCAACAACACACATACAAGTCATTTTTTGAAGAAGTCCAAGATATGCTTAGACAACCTTGAAAAATGGAAGACCTGTACCAACAAATGAAGAAATTGAGGTTTGAAGGATACAACAGAGGGAAAAAGTTGAAAACTTTCGCTCCAAGTGTCCGAGTTCATTTTGAGTTAGTTGAGTTTAAGTTCTCTTCAATTTTTGTCAGATTCCAAACTGTGTCCGTGCAAAATGTTGTTCCGTTTTACTCATGAGTTGAAACCTATCTGTAAAACAATCCCAACCAAATCTTGCAGTGTTCAAGGGAGGAAAATCCATGACGCCTTCCATGAGCATGAATTCAACCAACTCTGTTTCTAATGAGGATTGGGTATAGAGACGCACAAGGGGTCATCATTCCAACCTTTGGGACGATGATTCCATAGACTCTCTCTCCATTTCCTTTGAGGTGCTTAACTACCTTTATCTAAATTTATTTTTCTACGTATTCCTTTTATCATTCATAATTAGTTCATGAATTAATTTTCTGCTCCAATTTATTGTATATGGTTCGGGCACCTTTTTACTGTGAGTGCTTTGATAGAGTTATTGGGGAAGTAAAAGATATGTTCAATTCAATGTCAACCGAAGATGGAGTATCCACGAGTCCCCTCAATGACCTCCATCAACACCTCTGGATGGTCGATACTGTTGAATGGTTGGGGATTGATAGGCATTTCCAAAATGAGATAAAATTAGTGCTCGATCATGTCTACAGGTCAATCCCCATATCCTTGTCATCATTTTTCAATTATGACTTATCTATCGAATGCACACGATTATAACATGAAAGTTATTTTCCGAGCAGCTTTTGGAGTGAAAAAGGCATTGGACTTATAAAAGTTATTTTCCGAGCAGCTTTTGGAGTGAAAAAGGCATTGGACGTGGCAGAGAAAGTGGTGTGACTGATCTCTTCTCAACCCCTTGGGTTTACACGGATACATGGTGTCTTCCCGTATGTCAGGGTTTCAGTAATTAATTACTCTTTCAACTTTTCATTATAACCGCCATTTACGTGGAGACATTGCCTCATGTTGCTTCATGCATTGATACCAGATGTTCTCTAGATCGGTTCAAAAACGAGAAGGGGCGGTTTACTTGATCTACATTCAACCAGAGGGAGACATAAGAGACGTCCTCATTTTATTTCTGGCATCTCTGATTGCCTTTCCTGGCGAAAAAGTTATGGAAGAGGTTGAAATCTTCTCTACATTGTTTTTAAAAGATGCCCTACAAAAGATTCTGCCCTCCGGTCTTTCACAAGAGGTGAGATGGTAATACGATATCACTTAGCATGATATTTCATTATTTGTTGCGACATGTATTTTATAGTTTGAAATTTGTGGATCACAGATAGACTGTCTACTAGAATTTGGTTGGCACACAAATCTTCCATGGATGGAAACAATAATGTACATCGACGTATGGCGAGAGGACACTACATTTGAGTAAGCTCATCAATTTTATTTCCATGTCATAGTGTACAATGCCTTTTTTTGTTTATGTGTAGTTGAATGCACAAATACTACAGGGAGTGAAATTCAAATCTTACTATAAGGTCTGAACTGAAGATGGATGACTCTAAATATATGTTAATACATCAACAAACACAGCTAGGCTAGTCCATATGATGTTGTTTGTCTTCCTGGAAATATGTATTTTTATAATTTAGTATCCATGTAAAATTTTCAATTGATTCCTGCTGTAATTTTTGGTTTAGGATGCCATATTAGATCAGGGAGAAACTGTCAGAGCTTGCAAAAGTGGAATTCAACATTTTTCACTCTCTATTAAAGAGAGAGTTACAATGTCTGTCGAGGTGATCCTAAACATTCTTCGTTTCGAGTCAGATTTGCCAAAATATGTCATATGGTCACGATTATCAACGATATCTACAACAGCTTCGGAACAATGGAGGAGTTCGAACTCTTAACCGTAGCATTAAAGAGGTGATAATTGCACTTATCTAGGGAAACCTATTTTACAGTGTAGCCCCAAGGCTATGTGACTTTCATATGAAGTAAGAACAAAATTCAAAGAGCATTAGGGCTACAAATGGGTTTCCCTAGATAAGTGCAATTATCACCTCTTCAATGCTAACAGTTAAGAGTTCGAGCTCCTCCGTAGCATTGAAGAGGTAATAATTGCACTTATCTAGGGAAACCTATTTTACAATGTAGCAGTAAGGCTCTTTGACTTTTTTTTTTCTTTCATATATGTAAATATATCCACAAAGACACATATACCTACCTTCTCGATTTTGAATAAATTTACCGTGAAATTAAGAAACTACTAATCGAGTGAACGAATATTACCTTTGCATAAAAAACTGACATGACTAAAAATTGTGTTTATAATGATCAGATGGGATCCGTCTCCGACAGAGTGTCTTACAGATTTTATGAAAGGAGTGTACATGGCAGTTTACTACAACATAAATGAAATGGTACAAGAAGCGCAGAAGATTCAAGGCTGAGACACAGTTAGTTATGTTCGAAAATATGTATGAACAATAATAAAACATACATACACAAATATTTATTTGTAAGTAGTTTAACTTAAGAGAAGGATTTCACTGAGCGATAATCAGTTAATGTTGTTTTGCTTGTTCTTGTGCATGTCTAGTGTGAGGCTTTTATTGATGCGTATATGCAAGAAGCGAAGTGGATTTCCAGTTGTTATCTTCCGACGTTTGACGAGTACCTGGAAAATGGGACAGTCAGCTTCGGCTCTTGCATAACCACACTGGAACCCATGCTCACGTTGGGGTTACCTCTTCCACCCCGCATCCTACAGGAAATTGACTTTCCATCAAAGTTCAATGAATTGATATATGTCATCCCTCGACTGGAAGGTGACACTCTGCTACAAGGTAATCCCCATAACCTTTTATGTCAAAACAAATGAAATGGAATATGTTTTGGATAGTGACAGTGGCATGGTGAACGCAAGCTGACAGGGCTATCGTGTTATATGAAAGACCATCTTGGAATAACAAAGCAAGATGTTGTCAATCAAATCAATGCGATGGTCAATAACTTAACCATGGAACTGAATTAGGAGTTACTAAGACCAGACAACAGTGTTCCCATCTCTTACAGGAAGGTTTCTTTTGACATTTGTAGAGTTTTTTATTACAGTTAAAAATACAGAGATGGCTTCAGTGTTGCTAGCATTGAGATAAAAAAATTGAGGAGAACCGTTGTTAAAACTATGCCTTTGTAACCACACCTGAAATGTACAATAAGTTCCCAAGTTTCTGATTTAGCTACTTAGACCAGGAGGTTTCCTACAGATCTCAGGCTCATCGGTGGAGTTATATGGAGGAGGTGGATTGGGAGCATAGAAGATAACATACTACATTATAAAATATGTGGCTTCATCTTATTATAAAATTTGTTTGTTCATGTCAATGTATTTTATTGGTTATACTCGATATCACTTGGATAGAGTGTAAGATAATCAATCTAGAGGAAGGGACAACGCTAAAATCACTGAAGCCTTAGCATTAGATTTGATTTTGGACATTACACAATGGTACGAGAGTTTATCTTCACAAAATTGATTAAACATGAAAATGAAATAAAGAACATAATTAAATTAAAAGAAAATCATGCATCGTTTATATAAACATAAATGCTAATTTATTTTATTTTTAATTTTAAATAAAATACTATTAGAATTACATACGGGATTTATACACTACTACACCAAGGGTACTTTTAAGACTTTTTTCTTAAGACAAAATAAAACTTTTGTTTTAAAATAATCACTTTTTATTTTAGTTATTTTACATTAAAAATTTAATATCAATTGAATTGTCTTAAATATAAATTCTAAGACAAAAATAGTTTGAGACAATAATATTTTAACACAAAACTTTATATTTAAGACAAAAATAATTTAAGACGAAACTATTTTGAGACAAAACTTTATATTTAGGACAAAAGTAGTTTGAAACAAACATTTAAAGACAAAACTTTATATTTAAGACAAAAATAGTTTAAGACAAAATTATTTTAAGACAAAAACAATTTAAGACAAAATTATTTTAAGACAAAACATTATATTTAAGACAAAAGCATTTTGAGACAAAAATATTTTAAGTCAAAACTTTATATTTAAGACAATGATCACTTTAGATCAAACCTATTTAATACAATTAACAATTAAGACACAAGCATATCAATTTAACACAATATTATCTAACAATTGCGAAATTGACTCTCACATTGCACCCTAAGCCTGCCAGCTTGTAGGAAACTATTGTCTTGCACCTATACCGAGGTTGTTATTTTGCTAACCATTCACATAATCTTATATAAAGACAACAATTTGTTGGGCTCTTTGCTCTGTGGGGGTAGTCGACTAAAAAGAATGCGACAAGTTTTACTGACAAGATTTCTCAGACATCAATTTCTATTTTGTCCCTTTCATAGATGCTGACATGATTAGAGACAACTTATCTATCGTTGCATTCAGCACAGCTACACAGAGGGGGATTTTAGGACAATTTTTTCACGGAAGGGAAATATTTTGTCTTCAAATTTTCAATATGAGGCGATAGTAAAAAAGGGTAAAGGTAAAGGATTAGGGGTCTGTCTACTAGCATTCACCAAGTGGTTGGTTTACCATGGTTGTGAAGTGATGTTCAACAAAGGAAAAGCTTTCTTGAGACGCATAGCCATTAGGTAGGTGAGGGTAGTTGACTAAAAAGAACGCGACAAGTTTTACTGACAACATTTCTCGGACATCAATTTCTATTTTGTCCCTTTCATAGATGCTGACATGATTAGAGACAACTTGTCTATCATTGCATTCAGCAATGCTACACAGAGGGGGATTTTAGGACAATTTTTTCATAGAAAAGGAATATTTTGTCTTCAAATTTTCACTATGAGGCGATAGTAAAAAAAGGGTAAAGGTAAAGGATTAGGGGTCCATCTACTAGCATTCACCAAGTGGTTGGTTTACCATGGTTGTGAAGTGATGTTCAACAAAGGAAAAGCATTCTTGAGACACATAGCCATCGGGTAGGTGAAGCTAATCGGGGTTCGTGTGAAGGACCTGTATAAGCTAGATGTGGAATACTGTGCTACATTAAGCACTAAGACAGAGAAAATGAAGGTCGTGATGTCGATGAACTTCAAAATACTTGGTCATTGCCATCATGGTACCTCGAATATTATAGAAATAATAACCACTGGACTCCCTAAAGGAGAACTTAAGCAATAGGATAAATGAAAAGGATGTACGTTGCGGAAGTACATAAAATCCACATTCCATGATCGGGACAACAAAGCACATGTAGTCCTAGAAAGGATCCGCTATGATGTTTATGGAACTTTCTCGACAACCTACACTGTCAGACACAAATATTTTGTCATTTTTATTGATGACTTCTCACAGAAGTGTTGAATCTTCTTCACGTGGAATAAAGGTGAGGCATACTCTATGTTCGTAGAATTCACGACACTGGTTGAAAAATATGCTAGCAAGAAGGTGAAGGCTCGATTGTAGAGGTTGCAACGCCCTCCAAAATTTTGGCCTGCACTTAAATTTTAGAGCCTATTATGGATATTGTGATCGATCATTCCTTAGTCACTTATTGGTAAGTTGATGATCTCAAGCTCCCCTTTTCGATCTTAAGAGTCATTCATGCTTTTATCTTTACATAGAGTGTGTCATCTTTGGGCATGGGGGTAATAACATGTTGGAAAGGAAGGTTTGTTTTGCTTCAAGGGGAAATCTTTATGAGAATGGTTGTCCTCACCACATAGACATGTTTCACACTCATTTCACACATTGTTACACAAGTGTCGCCTTTATCCTCCCAAAGTCTATAATCAGAGCCACATTTGTCGTACGCTACCACAAAGGTTGTTGCATTAAGCTAAGTATGTGTTATATGTTCTCGATGGTCTATGTTTTATCACTAAGCTTTCAAGTGTGTGATCGTAGTCAAGTTTTATCACTATTCACATCAGTTCCACTGATCCCACACTTAGCTAAATTTCAGAGTTTCCTCAGCAACCTAGTCTCGTCCAACTTTCTTGAACTACACAGTTCACATATGTAACCCTCAATCTTTTACCTTACCTATTGGAACTATGCAATGCACAAAAATCCCAACCTCCCTTACCATTCAAAATTGCGCAGTGGTTTCCTCTAGTGTCCTTCCCTCAGCCGGATCCCACTGTCTCCGGAAACTGTGTAGTTTTGTCCCTTGACTACCTAGTCTGCTTTTCATCCTGAAATTGGGTAGATGTGTACTCCAAGGGCCTCATCTCATAGTAGTGCCTTACATCATAAAATTGTGTAAATGTGTCCTCCCAAGGCCTCATCCCACCACATTCATTGCCCGCTGAAACTACACAATTATGTCTCTCACGGACCACAAAGAAAGATGACATGATAGATGACTCTCAAGGAGTTGAGGAGAAAAATAAGAAGACCAAGGAAACCAAGGTATGATAGAATATCGGCACTGCACGAAGACTCCATCTGATGCATAACCCTTTAGAGCCTAGGTATGGAAAATAAAGCGCATCTTTTGAAATACACCTCTTACTGTAGCTTAAAAGTTTCTTATCATTGTCGTATCATTCTCTCTTCAACGACATGCATGGTTGCAAGAACTGAAAGTCATTCCATGTGTTTCCTCTATGTTTCTTTATCCCTTTCACTTGTTTATTACATAGCTTAGAAGATGAAGAGTATTACCACTTGTTTATTTAAGCTATGGAGGTTGTGACCAACATGATCTTATGACTAACCAGGCATGATGCAATGCATCCTAAGTGGGATGAAAGATGTTCGATGATATCTATATAGTCAATACACTCATTTTCATTACTCCTTTACATTAATCCTTGCTTTGTATCTTGCATGTACCCTTACTACTTGTCAGATTTGGCTACCTGCTGCTAGTAGTCTCTTAGCTCTATCCTGAAAAAGTAGGGGAAGGAATTTCTTCCAGGCTCTTCATAGAAAGTATAGAGCTAAGAGAATGAGATGTGGAATCACACTATCAAACTCTTCAAAATACTTTGCATGTTCAAATGTATCCAAATGATTAAGCTACCACTCAACAACATTGTCAATCTTGGAAGACTCAAGAAAGATCACATCTCTAGATATTATAAACTTCTTATTCACTTCATCATAAGGATGGTATGGTTTGGAGGTATGAGTACCCAAAGAAGATACATTTGTGACTCCTTGCACTAAGTTTTTTTATATGTTCGTTAGGTATGAAGGCATAACAGGAGGAAGCAAAAACCCTAAGATGCCTCACCGAAGGAATGTGGCCATACCAGATTTCATAGGGAGTATTCTTTCTAATAGAAAGAGGTAGACACCTATTATTTATTTACACAACACATAGAACCACATCAGCCCAAAACCTTATGAAATTAACATGTGGACTATGCCAAGTTCATACTGAAAGTAATACATTCTAATGAACTATGTGTTGAAAAATACAGGAAGAAATTATCAATTTCATTTTTCCATGATTAAATTGAAAAAAATCGAATTTCCACATCAACAGACAAATTGGATGATGTTAACTTGTATGACATGGCTTGTGTCACCTAACCTACTCAGTAAATTCAAGTTGAAGGAGTTAGAGTTCAATTTTGCATATGTGATTGCTAATTTGTAGCAATAAAGGTCAATTATCTCAAGTTGTTGTCAGTTAAACTAGTTCTAAGTTTTGGAGGAACTAATGGAAGGTCATTTAAGCAATGGGACTTCAGCCAAACTCGATAATGATCTAGTTAACTAATCAATCAACCCAAAATAGTTGCAGCATGAAGAGAAGTCAATTTCCGTAAGATTGGTGGAGATTCCAAGCTAGTTTTAATTTCTTGTAGCTCATATAGTCGCAAGAACTTTCTATAATGATAGTGGAGGAGGTAGCTTGAGTAGGAACTTCTTGTGGAATTGAATATGGAATGATTGTTGGTAGCATTAATAGCCTACCAGCAATTTGTTTTGCACCAAAATTCAATGTTTTGGGTAGGGTTTTTTAGATTTTTTCTTGTTCTTTTTGGTCATGCACATCCTCACTAAGTATCTTGGGAGGTCTGTAATAGTTCCTTGCATGCACATCCTCACTAAATATTCTTGGGATGTCTGTACTAGGTCCTTGCAAATTTCTATTTTCCAAAGCTTAAATACTTTTGATCTTAGGTGCTCATAACAGTCCAATAGTTTATGGCATTCTCCAAATCACCATTCCTAAAAGGATCCTTGAAAACAACTTGGGAGGAACATGAGAAGGGCACACTCCTATTAGAACTAGCCTAGAACTAGTGGAATTGGTTGGTCCCAATGGTTTTAGAGTTGTACTAGTCTAGTTTGGTGGTTCAGATTGGCTAAGGTTGGTCTTGTATTGAACTGACCTTAAAACACCAAAGTAACTAGTTCTCTAATAAACTAATCAATTTTGAAGAATGTAGTGCAACATAGCTAATGACCACCAAATAATAATTAAAAAAAAAATACTTAAAAGGAAAAAAAATATCTTAACCGAGGGCCCTACAAAACCTATCCCTAGTAATTAATGATAATATTTAATTTTTAAAGTTAAAGTAAAATTTGACATTCTCCTTATCTTTCCTTTTTGAAAAGGAAAGATAAGGATAATGTCAACTTTTACTTTAACTTTTAATATTAACATTAATTGTTTTGGGTTGTTTTGGGTTGTTTTAGAGTGGTTCCAACTTCATTCAATTTTGAGAAAGTCAAATTTTAGATCCCATTCAAAACATAGTGGTGATTGTTTGAACTGCTTCTTTGTAAAGAGTCCTTGACTTTGACTTCCAATTTTTCAAGTGCATTTATTGCATAATCATATTCCTCATGAGACTTTGCAGTAGAACTTGATCTTTAATCCATTGCAAGCATTTGAACTAGCTTAGGGAACCATCAACTACCCCTCCCAAGTTGCTCCTTAACATTGAAATTTTATTTGTTAGCAGACATTCATTTTATCCATTAGATCATCTTTTCCATTGTGACAGTCCAACAACATCCCTGCCAACATATGCTTGACAATCCATCTCATCTTTACTGCTACCTTATAAACACTCTTAAACCTCGTGTCTCAAATCTACAAGAGGAGGTACCAGAAAGTGCCTTCCTGGCCCTCTTCACAACCCACAATACATTTAGCTTCTCTCTTGTGCTTACACTCTAGTCTTCTCGCAACTTCAGAATGGTGAATCCTAAACATAGTCTCATAATGTGCATTCAGGGAAGCATAATTCACCCTTGCTTTGAATAAACTTACCCCCCTAGCATTCCCGTTACCTTTACATGCAAGCATATATTTTTCTTGTGGAGGATTGTTAAGCTTCCCATCTCTATTTCGCCTCCCTCTCCTACCCTCATGAACCTAATAAGCGGAATTTAACCAATCTCACTGTATCTGAAATAAACAACCCATCCAACGGGGTAGATTGCGTTGAAACCATTTTAGAAAGTAAATTCGTCCCTCCACAATGATATGTTCCTCTCTAACAACATCATCCTGTTGTGTTCGAGATCTATCATTCCCATGATCACCATGAATTTCCTAGTCCTTCACTTACATGTTTGGTAATGTCATCATTCAGATCACTTATACTATGTTGTATTGTTTCTTATGCTATGATTTCCTTTAATGGAAATATCTCCCTAGTAGGCATGAGTAACCAAATTCAAGTTCTTATTTAACTCTTTTGTTAACATACTTAATTTTCATTTTGACCTATTCGATTTCAAATTCTAGTGTGGTTGGTTTACTAGTTGATTACTAGCATTCACCAAGTGGTTATTGATGATCATAGTTAGTTTAGAGTGAACGTTGGACTTTTCCTTGAAAACCAAGCCCGAAGAATATGAAATTACATGGAACATTTCAGAGCCCATACTAGCGGAAGGCCAATTGTGTAGTGGGACTTTAGTCAAACTTAGTGATCATATAGTTAACTAATCAATCAACCCAAAATAGCTAGTGCATGGAGAATTCCAGTTCCCCAACTGTGGTGGAGATTCTAAAGCAGTGTAACATCAATTGTAGACTAGCCTTGAGTGTACAGGTGTTATATGCAATCAGATGATCAACCTTGGGAATTTTGCAATCCATTTTGTAAGAAAACCTAAATAGTAAGGGCCTAATTTCTCAAGGAACTGCACAAGGAAATATGGGCTCAAACAGAGGTAGAAATTTACTAAGTCTGGATTAGAGCTTCTCAGTGAGTAGAGAGACAGATTATTCACTTACAGGTTGTGCTCAGTTGAGAAAATAAATTGCAATACATTTCTATTCATCATATTAATGCAAGCAGAGATTGGGTGTTTTAGCATATTTCTTTCCCCAAGAAAAATTATTTGTGCATGTGTGTTATTTCTTATTTCATGTACAAAACTTTTGTTCTAAATTGTGAATTAACTTCCAGAGAGTAGTAGAGTAGGTTTGTGTCTTGTGATTTGATTAAGACTTCATAAGTAGTTGCAACTCTACACCATAATTTCTACAATGATGGTGGAGGCAAATTACAGAATATTTGTTAGTAGACAATATGCCTACTTCAAAGTATCTATGACAACTTTTGTGAGAAGAAGATGTTGATGATAAAATATTGGGTTGTGGAAGAATTAGTCACAAAATTCACAAGGGTTTGGTTATAGGTGTGGAGGTAGATGGATTAAATGTAATTTTGGTTATAGGTGTGTAGGTAGACAAGTCATAGTTACTCCTTTGATATTTTTTGATGATGTGTTACTATTTGGTAGATTGAACTCTTTTGATTGGTCTCTAGACTCCTTATGAATAATAATAAATCTCATATGATTTCTTCTTACCCAGATGATGCATTGATATTGGATATTTATCATATTTTTGGTGTTATCTCCACTGCCTTGCATGCAGATTTTAAATATCTTATATTTATGCTCCAACCTAATTGTTATGGAATTAAGGATTGGAGCTGACTTATATATAAGATCCACTGTAAACTTTTATCATGGGCACATAGGTGGATCTCCCTAGGATTCAAGTTAACTCTAGTTCGAGCAGTCCTTCAAAGCATCTCTGTATATTGGCTTCATATTTTCACTCTGCCTAAGAATATTAGTAGATGTATATTTTTTGCTTCATCTTGGCATGGGACAATGCATCATAAAGGATAGAGTGGGATTGGTTGTTGTTTACTCTGTATGGAGGTGATGGATGACTAGACTCATCCATTTCTTTGGTTCTTCTTAGCAAAATCAATTTTGAATGGTGTATTTAATATGTTGCATTTATAGGCAGATTAGAACTACTCTTTTGTGGTTCATTATATTCGAGATTGGATTATAGAATATAAAACATATGGATCACTTCCAATATACATTGGGGTTTCGACCCAAAGAATGAATTACTATCCCAAGCTCCTTTGTTGTGATACATCCACCTCCATCGTTGTCAAAAAAGCTAAAAGCCTCCCTGAACTTAGAAATAACTTCCATCCCATATTCCTTTAGTAGATAAAACCCTTCTCTCATTTTCTGACCATCCCAATCTACCCTCCATCCCATATTCTCTCGTGAGCCTTGTGTAAACCACCATTTCATTCAAGGATGGGGATTTTGATGCGTACTCTAACCGTATTTGTTAGAAACTTCCCCCTTTCCTTGCTTATGGTTTCTTGAGTTGGCCTGCTCTAAATATGCCCTACTCTCCTTAAATTATTTGGAAGGTAGCCTTTGGATGCTAATCCCATTTTACCAGAGATCCTTGACATGTCCTTGGAAATTTTGATTCAGCATTGTGATCTATTTTATGCCACTGAGTCGAAATATTTAGATTTATTTGCCACAAATTGATTCATGACCAAACACTATACCACTAGTTCTAAGAATCTTGTGGATACTATCACCACAATAAATGCAAATTGTATTTTACATAAGACAAGAATTGTATATTTCCCTTTGGGACACTCCAAAAATATTTTAATGCACCCTATTTCTCTAACACTCTAGCGTACTTTATGACCTTAATTCCCATTCCATGTTCATCCATGTGGATGCACTTTATGATTTTCTAGGACAACTTAATTTCCTTGTCAACTTCCTCTCATCTTCCTTGTCATGTTTTCTAGGACTTGTGTGTTAGCCCCCGAATTTGCTCTTTTTTTTTTCCATTTTCCCCTTCCTAAATTATAACCATTTATCGTTGTTTTACCTCTCTTATACACCCTCATCTTGCACCAGTCCAAGAACGATGACATATTTCATATGCACTTTATTTTTCATATTTGTAGGTTTTAACCCCATACAGAAATTACTTGCATACGAATTGTAAAACACAAAAAATAAACAATGCGAGATCATAACATATAAAACACATATACACAGAGATTTTCCCTTGGATCCCAAAACTGAGACTACTAGCTTGATTTTTCATTATGTTCCTTTCAATGTTGCAATACATATTTATACATGCCGAAGCATCCAATACCA
>APFE031383909.1:87712-100005 GCA_000404065.3 Pinus taeda | reverse complement strand
AGCTTGATTTTTCATTATGTTCCTTTCAATGTTGCAATACATATTTATACATGCCGAAGCATCCAATACCATGGACCAAAAACCATCACGTCCAATACCATTGATTGAAAACCATCGCGTCCGAAAAACATGTGCGAAAATCATGCACAAAACCATAGGTGGGTCCGCCCAACCTAACATAGGGTCCAAAACCAAAATTTTCCGGGGCGCCGCCCTAGACCCCATAAAGTGGAGTTACGGGTGCCCTTCAAACCCCCTGTTAACTACGTGGAAAGAATATAACACAACCCAATAATATTTTTAACTTAACTTAGCATTAATTAATCATTTATTACATGATTTCTTGCTTATAATCACTCTTTGTAACTTATCGATATCTCCAATGTTTATTTGGCAGTCAAAGTACTTATCGTCACCACTGATCCTAGTGCAAGATTAGATCTTGCACTGGTGCCAGCACAACAAATCCTTGTAGCAGCTCTGAACCTCCTTGATCATCGCCTCGTTTTGAGCAGCTTCAGCCACGACAACAAGATCGACCTAAAGGTAACCGAGCTTCAACCTTGACAGCAAGATCGATCCAAAGGTAGCTCAGATCAAATTTATGAAGAACGAACAACTGGATATTGGCTACAACTAGTTTTGTTAAATTGTCTAATTTTGAAGGCTGAAAAGCTAAATTCTACATTTGGTTATGTAATTGGTTAAACGATCTATTTTGGCCTTTGGCCAAATATCTATATAATGAAAAATGTAAATAGGAGAGATAGTTTTGGATAGAAGTTTGTATAGAATAGAGACACAGCTAGAGAGGTGGTAACAAGTCATTGTATTTTGTTATTGCCTGAATCTGGGCTGGACTAGGTATTCACGCATGTATTTTCCTCAGTGAATTAATAAGAAGGGTGCTCCACCTCATGTTTTATAAATTGCATTTCTGTGTTTGAAGATGATGGATTGATTAAACTATTGAGCAGAATTTTCATTTGAAAGGGAAACATGCTAGTTGGCTAGGGTCCAACCAACCTAGCACGTTTACCCTCTTTCCTATTTGTCGTAATTTGTGTTTATATTGTCAAGTGTGGTTTAATTTCAAGCACATGCATTCTCCTCTGAGTGAAATTCGATCAGTTGTGTGAAGTAGATAAATTTCCTTTTCCTACATCTGATTTTAGACTGGTTTTCCCTGTCTGGTCCAAGAAGGAGAATTAAACCCGCACCAGTGCACGTTGGTGTGATATTCCTTTTCTGCAGTTTTGTTTGGTTGGTTTCCCCTGCCTGGTTCAAGCAGGAGAAATGAACATGCACCAATGCACGTTGGTGTGATGCAGCAAGCCTTTCTAGTTTACTTCCCACAATTTTTCTTGCTTTCATTAAACACTTTATGATAGGATAAATGTATATGGATTGTTTCTTTATTTCTACACTATGTCAAAATCAGAAACATTTATTTTTATGTGTGCAATTTGATTTCACGGTGTAATATCACTTGCAGTAACTAAACACTTATTTTAAGAATTAAATTATAAGTGCAAGATGCTCTAATCTAGGGCAAGGACTAGTTTCTTACCATGGGATCTGAGTGCCTTGAACTTGGAAAAGTTGAAGCCCTTGCAGGAATTAAAACTCCTTTAGTAAAGACACCATTTATACGCTATGCATAAATATCTATTCCTGCACTAGTGCAAGCAGACTGTGATAGTGCAAGATAGATTAGTGCAAGAAGGAAATCTCTAAAGGAGCAGGTTTAAAGGGCCCATCTAATGAGACTACTAAGTGTATATGCTAAAGAAAAGCACACACTCAGTAGTTAAACAATATTTAGCTAAAGTGATTTCCCCTTTATTTCTAATTCCCTTTTGCAAATGCATTCTTCCTTGTTCCAGTCTTAGATTATATGGATGGTTCAAGTTGCCTTTTTCTCTTTTTAGTTTGATTCTACAATCTTTCCTTTAAAGAAAGTAGGGATTTATATTAGAAATATTCATACCATCTCTGGCATTGCTTGTACTTCATCTCTAAGTTTACGGATCCCCCAAGTTGACAATTTAAGTGTTGAGGAGTTTGCTTAAGTCTAATTCCTACCCCCAACATTTTGGCGTCATTGCCAGGGAGGCGATTTGATTTTGTAAGAATTTTCTTATTATGCAATAGAGGTAATTTTCCTTTATTTTTGTAGTATTGTTTGGAAAAGCTTCTTTGAAGGAATTTTACTGGTGTTGATTGATTTCTGACAACTTTTTTTATTAGAATTTGTTTGTTATTTTTCTTTCATTATTGAAATGAATGCCTAGAAAAGGTAAGGGTTCAAAGCCCACTAAGGGCTGAAAGAATTTTGGAAATAATTCTCATATTGGGTCTCATTCTATGAGCAAGAAGCCCAATCCATTTCAAACCCATCACGCAGGAACAATCCACTTGGATTCTGGTGACAATAGCTCAAGTGTGGTTCAGTCTGTTGGGAGAAAAAGGAAAAAACTGGCAGACCATGAAGATCATGTGGAAGGGACTGGTGAAAACTAGGTAAGTAGGGAACAATCCACTTTTGTGTTTCCAATTGTGGGCCCTGATACTGTGGCACAAATGAAGAATATTCCATCATCAGCTCTCCCTCATTTTCATGGTAAAATTCATGAAGATCCTGACTTTTTTTTATTCGAGTTTGATATTTTGTGTAGAGGTTATGATTATTCAACTGATGCTCATAAGCTAAGATTGTTTCCTGTTACTCTCAAGGACTCAGCTCTACACTGGTTTATGGGGTTAGGAGGACACACTATAGCCTCTTGGGATCTGATGAAGAGAGTGTTTTTGTCTAAATCTCAAGAATATTGCAAAACTCGGGACATGCAGGATGAGATTTTTACAATCATATAGGATGATGATGAAACTCTTGAATATTACCTAGAAAGGTTTCTGTATATTTTACAAAGGTTGAAACTTAAGCTTGATGCCAGTACTATTAGAACCTTGTTCTTAAGAGGACTTACTGATAATGCTAGAAATAATTTAAATCTGTTAGGACAAGGTGATATTTCTCAGCAAATTTTTGAACAAATTTGTGAACTATGTAGGAAATTTTCAAGAAATCAGTATAGATCTGGTAGAGGAACTCGAAATAGAAATAGAAAAACTGAATCTACTGATGCTATGATTATTGGACTAGAAAATAAAATGGAAAACATGAAAATTGATATAATGGACATTATTACCAAACAGTTGGACTCTTTAAAATTTCAATAAAAACTCATAAAGGAACAAGAGTCATTATGTATTTTCTGTCCTAAATGTAGAGACAAGCATCCTCCTAAAGAATGTCCTCTTAATTTGAAAGAAACTAATAAGTTTGCTATTTGTGCAGAAGACCATGTCACAAAAAAATGTCTCTCTATACCAGGACTTAAAGTTGTATTTACAGGGGGACAGCCTGAAGCTAAATACTTGTATTCTATTGGAGAAAAAATAAATTGGCCTCAGGTAGGTGCAGGTATGGCTCCTGAATTTTATCCACCCTATTTTGGTTATAATTCACATGCATATTCTTATCCTAACACTAATCAGCAGTGGCAGTATGGGAATCAATATCAACATGGGAAACCTTCTCAACCACGGCAACAAGGTTGGAGAGGGCCAACTCATTCTCCATATTCCTACCAGCCACCCATACAGTCATATCCATCTACGCATACACCTTATTCAATGCCCCAACTTCTGAGCCAGTCTACTCTGCCATTACCTTTACCTCCACCTTTTTGACCTCCTCAGTTTCCTGCTCAACCTATGCCCAATCCTAACAATAAAAAAGAAGCGCAAATGATCTATGTAACAAACCCACCTTTATTCGAGTACCAGTATATTCCAATTGGGGTTCATGATATTCAATTAAATCGGGAAGGACTGTAACATCAGAAAATCAAAAGTAACCTAGAGTGATTGTTGAAGAGAAAGAAGAAGAGGAAACTCTTAATCATTCTCTGAAAGCTGCCACTAAGTAGCCCTTACCCTCTGAATCCTTGCCATCTTCTTCTAGCTAGCCTCCCTTCCCAAAGAGGCTAGTAGTGGAAAAAAGTGAGCATACTTCCGAGACTAGCTTGGCATTAGAGCTTTGGAATCTTTTCATTAAGATACCTTTGCTTCAAGCCATCAAAGAGATCCCCATTTGTACCAAGATTATTAAGGATCTTTGTCTCGAGAAACATGGGAGGAAGAGATTAGAACCCCAAACCATTCAATTTGTTGGTAGAATAGCAGAGTTGATGACGAGATGTGTGTCTATGGAAAAATATATTGATCCCAGAAACCCTGTTGTCTCAGTTCAGATTGGTAATGTCCTTGTCTCTAATGTTCTTATAGACCTGGGCGCATCTATTAATGTCATGACTAAGCAAACCATGGATCAACTTCAATTATCTCATCGTTGCCCTACTCCCACTGTGCTTGAATTAGAATATAGATCTAAAATTAACCTAGAAGGAGTATTGGACAATGTGATCATCTCATTAGATTCTTGGGAATATCCTATTGATTTCATTGTGCTTCAGCCAAAGAACCCCATAGGATGACATCCCTTGATCTTGGGTTGACCATGGCTTGCTACAGCCGATGCATATATTGGGTGTCGCTCTGGTGATATGTATATTTCGCATGGAGATTCTAGGAAGAAAGTTACCTTATACCCCCCTGCTAGATCCATTTAGGACCTTCAAGATACTTTATGGTTGGATCAAAGCAGTGATGGGGAGACTCAGCCCATTTCCCTTATGCATCAGTATACTGGGTCTTCACAAGAAGATGAGATTCAAGATTTCCTAAATAATCTAGACACTATGCCTAATTTTGAGCTATTGAGCGAGATTTTAATCCTAGATTTTCAAGATAATCATGATTCTCATTCTTCTATACCACTACATTTGACCACCCCCTTAAGTACTCCTGAGCTTGATACTACTCTTGTTGAAATAAGCCGTAGTAAATCCTTGTACATTAGTTTAGATTTGGACTCATCTCAGCAAGAGCAGCTTTTGAATTTGTTCAAAACCATCTTAGTGCCTTTGCATGGGGCTATGAAGATATGAAGGGCATTCCTCTTGAAACTTGTACACATCATATCTGTATTCAGGAAGGAACCTGACCTATCTGACAATCCGAAAGGCGAATGAATCCAGCTCTAAGAGATATTGTGAAGGAAGAAGTACAAAAACTCTTGGATGCTAGTTTTATTTATCCTATTTCGGATAGCTAGTGGGTCTCTCCATTAGTGCTAGTACCTAAGAAATATGGAAGATAGTGTACTTGTATTGATTATCAAGAATTAAACAAATCCGCTCCCAAAGATTACGTCCCTCTCCCTTTCATTGACCAGGTGTTTGATCCCCTCACACGAAAGAAATATTTTTCCTTTTTGGATGGCTTTAGTGGGTATAACCAGATATAGATTGCACCCAAAGATCAAGATAAAACTACTTTTACATGTTCGTGGGGTAAATTTTCTTATAGAGTTCTTCCCTTTGGTTTATGTAATGCCTCAACTACCTTTCAAAGGGAAGTCTTAGCCATTTTTGCTGATCTAGAATTTATAGAAATTTATATGGATGAATTTTCTATGTTTGGTGATTCTTTTCATGAAGCTCTCGAAAATTTGGAAAAAGTGCTTCTTCATTGTCAGGAAGCCCATATTGCCTTGAGTGACAAGAACTGTAGATTAATGTGCAAAGCAGGAGTGGTACTTGGCCATTTGATTTTTGGTAAAGGTATCCAGGTTGATCCAACAAAGATGAAAATCATTTTGGATCTTCCTGCACCCAAAACTCAAAGGGAAGTAAGAGGTTTTTTACGACATGCTAATTACTATAGAAGATTCATTGAAAATGTTTCTAAGATAGCTGCCCATCTTTTCTGACTTTTAGATAAGAATAGTGAATTTTGTTGGACCACAGCTTGCCAACAGTCTTTTGAAACATTGAAGGAAAAGTTAGTACATGCACCAGTTCTGAGAGGTCCTAACTGGTCCCTGCCTTTTCACATTTCCTCTAATGCTTTAGATTTGGCTATTGGCATAGCTTTAAGACAAGAGGAAAATAAACAATCCTGTGCTATTTATTATACTAGTAAGAATCTGTCTTCTGTTGAATTAAATTATATAGTTATAGAGAAAGATTTTTTAGCTGTAATTTTTGCAATTAATAAGTTCAGACACTATATTACAGGATATGAAGTATTTGTACATACTGATCATTCCGCGATCAAATATTTGATGAAAAAGCCATTAAATAGTGGTAGAGTGACTTTGTAGTTTTATTGTTGCAGGAATTTAATATTACTATTGTTGATAGACCAGGAAAATCTAATGTTGTAGCAGATTTTCTGTCTAGATTAGATAATCCTGGTGAAGCAACTCCTGTTAATGATGATTTTCTGGATGAACATATTTTTTCTATGTCAATAGATTCCTCATGGTTTGTTGACATTGCTAATTACTTGGTTTCTGGGAAAACACCACCCCACTTGTCCACTCGTGAAAAGTGGAGTATTGTTCAGAAAAGTGCTGCATATTCTTGGATTCGAGGAGATCTCTTTTACACTGGTCCAAATCTAATTATCCATAGGTGTGTAAGAGAGGAGGAAGTGTTGGACATATTGAAATCTGCTCATGATGAACCTTTTGGAGACCACTTCGCTAATAAGTGGACTGCATATAAATTATTGCGTGCTGGTTACTTTTGGCCTTCCTTGTTTAAGGATGCCAAAGAGTATGTCAGGCATTGTGATAGCTGTCAGCAAATGGGCTAGCCTAATCAAATTGCCTAGAGAATTTTTTTCTGAAAATTGTCCGCAGTTTATTTCTAATCTAGTATAGGGTGTGATGGAGCAATATAAGATCCAGCACAAGAAATCCACGTCATATCACCCACAAGCAAATGGCCAGGTGGAATTCACAAACAAAGTGATCGAGTCCATTCTTACAAAGGCAGTAAATATGCATTGGAAATATTGGGCTAAAAGATTTCCAGAGGCTTTATGGGCATATAGAACCACTTGGAGAAATAGCACGAGACATACAACATATGAGTTGGTATATGGTAAACATGTTCTGTTACCAATTGAATTCCCGATCAAAACTTTCAGGAATGCAGTTCAGTTAGGAGTAGATCTCTCTGAGGCACAACAACAATGTCTTCTCCAATTAAATGAGTTAAATGAATTTCATAGGGATGTTGTTCAGCAAAACATATTAATTCAGCAGCAACGTAAAAGGTGGCATGACAAGTCTATTCAGGAAAAGCAATTCCAACTAGGTGATTGGGTGCTCCTTTATGGTTCTAGATTTAAAATCTTTAAAGGGAAATTCCACACATGTTGGATGGAACCTTATGAAGTGATTTGAGTATTCGATAATGGAGTAGTAGAAGTTAAAACTATTGATGGACAAAATTTAGTATTCTTGGTAAATGGACACATGTTAAAGAAGTATTTTCAGCCACCTACCAAGAAAGATTTCATACAACAAGTCCAACAATAATTCGGGACGATAGTGGTGAATGGTAATACCAACATTTTGAAAACATGAATTCTTCTTCTTCTTCTTAAAAATAAAAAAAAAATAATAAGAAAAAGTAAAGAAAAAAAAAACATTTTCTTGTAATTATGAAAATCAATTCGCTGACATTATTGCAGAAGGATCAACTTGAAAACCAGCTTACTGGCAAGAACATCAAGAATTTCTAATAAAAAAAAAAATATTGCTTAATCTTTAAATATGCTAGCGACCACCAAGTAAAAGCAGGTTCAGCAAAACCAACCTTTATACAATTGGGGTAATTAGCATGGATATTTTTATTCAAGTAACGCTTAATTTTTGCTGTAGTTATTTTCTTCTTGCACCAGTGAAGGCAGACATTCCAAAACATTTTCAGTTTCCACTTCTGTAGTATCCCCTTAGTTTTCTTCTTCAATCCTAGAATTATTAACCTTCCCACATTCTTCTAAATTTACCCTGTCTGCTTCGAAAAAATCCCACTTTACCCTTGAAATTTTTTTCCTATCCCACTTTTGTTTATTCCCTCTTTTGGTACTATTCTTGGAATCCCTACAATAGAATTCCTTCCCATTCTGAAATGTCCCTTTTCCCACTTTTTTTTTCCCTCATGAATTTATTGCAAGTTCTCGCGCACAGAGAGCCAAAGGATATGCTCTGAAGCATCAAGAAAGGGTGAAGCAAATTTCCAGTATAAGTTGAGGAAGTCATGTCGAAGTCCAGCATATATTTTACTTAAATTCTCTGTTTTTTAGATATTATGTTTGGACTAGTGCAAACATGTTGTCCTATATGATAAAGCAAGAAGAATGGTACCAGCAAAATAACATAATTTAAGTGGTACAAGAAGACCAGTGCAAGCATGCACCCTATCATAAACATATTCCAATTTGTTCCTTTCATAGCATACATCAGTGGTCATCATGAAAATTTATATGAAGTCCTTTCACTTAGCCGACGAGTACTTGTGCTATCATACTAACTAGGAGAAAATTATTTAAAGTACAAGGTGTTTTTAAGTTAGGAATCATGATCATTTTTTAATAAACGCTAAGTTCATTTTCCAATTATGAAGGAATACGGAAGTGTTTAACCATTGATTGGACATAATTTCCCCCCTTCCGCCATAATCCTAGATGTTCTTCACTCATAATGATTACCTCTCCTAACCGTTAAAATTCCCCTGCAAGTACCAATCTGGCCTAACCTCAAAGATGTCGTGCATCTACAGCGAATGAACGGGTGATAAGATAGAAAGAATGGTGAACAATTGGATCCCTATTTATAAGAACCGATTTCCCTAGTGTTGCATGTAAAATTCTTGATTGTTCATAGCTGTTAAGTAGCAATGCCACCTGTTCGAAATGAACGCTCATCTCTCAGTAGGGTAGAACAGACTGATGAGTATCACAATAGTCTTGCACTATTGTGAGACTCGAGCTTTCTTCAGTTTTTGCAAAAGCTTGTTGGGCACGATAAAGAAGTGGCTTTACAGTTTGCCAGGAGTTTCAAAAATGGTTGAGTAAAAATTGGGCCTCTCAAATTTAAAGTCACTGAAGAATTTATAGCAGTAGCGATAGGCTTGGAAAATACTGGTGAGAAGTGGTTTAAAAATAAAAAACTAGAGAGGAAGCAATGACAAGAAGAAGGAGGTAGACTGGAAGGAAGAAGTTCTGCACAGTGCCCTGCTGGGACAATGGAAAGACCTCCTTTTCATCCTATAGAATTTTGTAACCTGTGAGGGAAGATACACTCGCACTTTGGTATATCATTTTAGGATGTTACAACATTTCAAAGCCAGCTGGCACTTCCGGTGGAGGATGAATTTCCCCTATCTTTTGCTTAAGAGCTTGGAAAAAATGGCCAAAGGTGTGTAGGATGGACAGGCAGACCAGGCCAACATGAAGCTATATCACCACGGCCTGATAAGGAGTGTGGTCCTGAAATAGCTAGAAGTTAAAGGCATGACATGGTAGGCGCTATAAAAATAGCTACATAAAGAGACAACTATTGGAAAGGAGACGGATGACCCCACCAGCACAAGTAAGGGCCCGACTAAGAATTAAAAGGGGAGTCCTTCTTGCACCAGTGAAAAAAGGAAACGATCAGAAAAATCAATAGAAGAAAAGGCCCCATCTTCAAATAAGAAGATAGCTAGCACACCTATTGAAGAGACTCCTTCTATGCCACCAGTACAAGAACAGACCCCCAAAAATGACAACCTTTCAGTCCTTGCAGATGCAAAAAAATTTCCAGAGGTTGAAGATGACGCTATACTGGCCAATTTCATTAGAAAGCCCCGAAAAAGAATAAATTATTTGATGCAGGCAAAGAACCATAGTCCCCACAGGGCATTGAATCCCCTCCTACACCAATACAAGAAGAGGCACTAGTATGAGAAGAAGAAGAGGCAAGAGAGGAAGCACCCAAAGAAGAACTAGAAGAAGAAGAGGCAGGAGGAGAAGAGCCCATAGAAGAAGAAGAGGTAGAAGAAGAAGAAGAAGAAGAAGCAAGAGGAGAAGAAGCCGCAGAAGAAGAAGGAAAATAAAAAGAAGTAGAAGAAGGAGAGGCAGGACAAGAAGAACCAGAAGAAGAGGGACGAAAGGAAGAAGAATTTCTTGATGTAACCATGAGGGATATTGAGGTCCCTGAAGAAGACACAGCCCCCGTTGAAACATAAAAAGAAAAATATTTGGTAACTCCTGCTACTCAGGTAGCTGAACTAGAGCTTCAAGTGCAGAACTTAGAACAGCTTATAGCTAAAGCGCAAGAGGATAAAGAACAGAGTAGAGGAGAATTGATAGTGGATATCCAGAAAAAGAAAAGATATGTTAATGTCTGGAAGTACCGAGTTGCGCAATGTTTCAAGCGAATTAAAAAGGTGACAAAGAAACTAAAGAACATCAAAAAGAGGAAGTTTGAAACATTGCAGGCTGATGATAGTATGCCAGAGCAAGATTGAGGTAGAATGCTCAAATTTTTTAAGGCTTTTGTAGAGGAAAAGAGTTGCGTGAGGAGACACAACAATTTAGGGATGGGAGGATGTTAGCCGCCTAATTTTCTCTCCTTTTCTCCATTTTCCCCTTCATAAATTATAACCATTTACAGTTGTTTTACCTATCTTATACTCCCTCATCTTGCATTAGTCCAAGAACGATCACATATTTCGTATGCACTTTATTTTTCATATTTTTAACTTAACTTAGCATTAATTAATCATTTATTACATGATTTCTTGCTTATAATCACTCTTTGTAACTTATCAATATATCCAATGTTTATTTGGTAGTCAAAGTACATATCGTGACGACTAATCCTAGTGTAGGATCGGATCTTGCACCGGTGCCAGCATAACAAATCATTGCAGCAGATCCAAACCTCTTTGATCACCGCCTCATTTTGAGCAGCTTCAGCCATGACAACAAGATCTATCTAAAGGCAACCAATCTTCAGCCATGACAGCAAGATCGATCCAAAGGCAGCCAAGATCAAATTTATGAAGAATGAACAACAGGAGATTCACTACAACCAATTTTGTTAAACTGTCTATTTTTGAAGGATTAAAAGCTAAATTCTGCATTTGGTTATGTAATTGGTTAAATGATCTATTTTGGCCTTTGGCCAAAGATCTATATAATGAAGGATGTAAATAGGACGAGATAGTTTTGGATAGAAGTTTGTATAGAACAGAGACACAGCCAGAGAGGCAGTAACAAGTTGTTGTATTTTGTTATCGCCCAAATCTGGGTTGGACTATGTATTCACGTATTTATTTTCCTCAGTGAAGTAATAAGAAGGGAGCTCTGGCTTGTAGGTTTTAACCCCGTACAGAAATTACATGCATACGAATTCTAAATCATATCAAAAATAAAAATGCAAAAGCATAACACATAAAACATATATACATAGAGATTTCCCACTGGATCCCAAAACCGGGACTACCAGTTTGATTTTTCATTATATTCCTTTCAATGTTACAATACATATTTGTACATGCCGAAGTATCCAATACCATGGACCAAAAAACCATCGTGTCCAAAACCATGGACCGAAAACCATAGGTAGGTTCACCCAACGTAATATAGGGTCCAAAACAAAAAGTTCCCCCGGGGCGCTGCCCCGGACCCCGTAGAGGGGGGCTACCCACCCCCCGAATAGGGGGGGCTGCCACCTTCCCTGTGACCCCCCCGCTGCACAATCGGTGCAACGAAGGGGGGGCTTCGCTCCCCCTCTAACCCCCTAGTTCACTACGTAGGTTAGTCGTGGAAAGAATATAACACAACCCAATGATCTCCCAGTTGTTGTTTCCTTTCCACAGGGGGCCATAGGAGAGCTTAGTCATTTTTCCAGCCCTGAAAGGCCCATTGTTTCTCTACACCAAGAGAACTTCTCAGAGCTCACAGATTTTGTCAATGCATCTGAAGTATTGTTTAAAGTGTCCACCTTTACCAGAAAAACCTTTTTGTCTTCTGTCATATCCCTCACAAAGTGATACTGAACATCAATGTGCTTTGTCTTTGAATGATAATCAGGGTTCTTTGCCAATAAAGTTGCGCTTTGGCTGTCACAGTCTATCCTTATAGCTCCCTGTTCTAACCCCATACTTGAACAAAATGTCTGCAACCAAACTTCTTCCTTGCTTGCATGAGTGGCTACCATGTATTCTGCCTCCATAGTTGATAGTGCCACTACAGATTGTTTCTTACTCATCCAACTGAATACACCTCCAAATAGGTTAAACACATACCCACTTGTAGAT
>APFE031383909.1:0-83307 GCA_000404065.3 Pinus taeda | reverse complement strand
CGCAATCGACGCAACGAAGGGTGGGCTCCACCCCCCGGTTCACTACGTAGGTTAGTCGTGGAAAGAATATAACACAACCCAACATGCCTCATGTTTTATAAATTGCTTTTCTGTGTTTGAAGGTGGTGAATTGATTAAAGTACTGAACAATGTTTTCATTTGAAAGGGAAATGCATTGGTTGGATAGGGCTCAACCAACCCAACACATTTACCCTATTTCATGTTTCTTGTAATTTGTGTTTATATTGTCAAGTGTGGTTTAGTTTCAAGCACATGCATTCCTATCTGATTGAAAGTGGATCCGTGGTGTGAAGTAGATAAATTTCATTTTCCTGCACCTGATTTCAGACTGGTCTTCCCCTCCAGGTCCATGAAGGAGAAATAAACACACACCAGTGCACGTTGGTGTGATAGTCCTTTTTTGTAGTTCTGTTTGGTTGGTTTTCCCCGCCTGGTCCAAGTAGGAGAAATGAACTTGCACCAGTGCATGTTGGTGTGTTACAGCAAGCCTTTCTAGTTTACTTCCCACAATTTTTCTTTCTTTCATTAAACACTTTATGATAGGACAAATGTATATGGATTATTTCTTTATTTCCGCACTCTGTCAAAATCAGAAACATTCATTTTTATGTGTGCAATTTGATTTAACAGTGTAATAGCACTTGCAATAACTAAACACTTATTTTAAGAATTAAATGCTAAGTGGAAGAAGCTCTGATCTAGTGCAAGAACTAGTTTCTTGCCACAATATTTAAGTGCTTTGAACCTGGAAAATTTCAAGCCCTTGCAGGAAGTAAAATGCCTTTAGTAAAGACACCACTTATACCCTATGTGTAAATCTCTATTCCTGCACTAGTGCAAGCAGACTCCGATAGTGTAGGATAGATTAGTGCAAGAAGGAAATCTCCAAAGGAGCAAGTTTAAAGGGCCCATATGATGAGACTGCTAAGTGTCTCTACTAAAGAAAAACACACACTCAATAGTTAAACAATAGTTAGCTATAGTGATCTCCCCTTTATTTCTAATTCCCTTTTGCAAATGCATTCTTCCTTGTTCCAGTCATAGATTATTTGGATGGTTCAAATTTATATTAGAAATATTCATACCATCTCTGGCATTTCCTGTGCTTAATATCTAAGTTTACGGATCCCTCTGGTTGACAACTTACGTGTTGAGGAGTTTGCTTAAGTGTAATTCCTGCACCCAACATTGTGTATCCAACAAAAAATTTGGGAGATGGATTCCATCAAGGTAGAGAATCAAGGGGGTTTCAAGTCATTTATTTAGGGCTCCCACTAGCATAGTCCCACCATATGATCCACCCAATCCCTAAATTCGAGTCTAGTGCTATTTCAATTAATTATTAGATCATCATGGTGGGCCATAATTCCAAGTTAAATGTTATGACTCTTTGTATGATATTATTAGAGATACTTGAGGAGACATCTTTCTAGCTAAAGGTTTAAGGGAGGATTTTGACTTCAATATCGAACCATCAACCATATCATCAACATTTTTCCCATCAACCATATCATCAACATTTTTCCCATCAACCATATCCTCAACATATCGAACCAACAATCAAGAAGACAATTGAGTTAAAGAATGGGCATCCTTTCTTGCCCACATGGTTCACGATATATATCAATCTATGAATGCCTCTACACTCCACCAACTGTGCATCAATAAAATTTTGTTTTGCCCCACTGTCCACCAATATGGATATACGTTGTCTCTACATTGTGCCTCTGATTGCCAAAATTACAAAATTGGGACTTTTAATGTCAAAATTTTAATTCAAGACTGACCATGCATTAGAAGGCCATTAACACAATATTAAGACATAAAGAATGAATAATTGACACAATACCAAATACAATACATACATTGAGTTTTATCTCACAAGGTATCTAGATGCCAGTTGAGCAAGTTCACAAGAAGAGAGAATGACATTGTCATGATACATTGTTCAATTTGTAATCAAGAGCATTATCTTGGATAAGTGAGAAGTAACATTTATTTTCTTTCTCATATACAAAGGCAAAAATATGAAGAAATATCAAATGCCTTTCGTGAATAAATGTTGTTGTAAAGGGTATTAGAAAGATGGCATTGTAGGCAAGACCCTCACACCATACTAGATTGTGTTAACCAAAGCCTGTTAACCATGTTCAATGATCTCAAATTTAATGAGCATGTTCAATGAGTGACCCTAAATGAGGGGTGTCAGAGTGGCTAATAATCATAGTTTATAGTGGATGATTTTCATCGTACATAACATGCGTCGTCCAAGTCATTTTTTTGGTCCCCAATGTTGGTGAATCATTGTATTGCATCATGGTAGAATATATTGCCTTTTTTAAAGAAAAAATATATTGAAAATAAATTAAGTTATGTCTCATGCAAATGTTAAATATTGTTGTGTTGTGAGTGGTTTGCATATTATATGTATCATATATCTATAATCACTTATTTCAAGCCTACTTTAAGAAATAAAAGAAGAGGTGCAAGGCCTTGCCATAATGACTCCCACCAACTCCTCTCCTCGTAGAAATCTTTCAAATGTTAGCCCATAAATCAAACACATGCCCTTGTTTCTCTAGTTTGGAAACCCTTGGATGTATCTGACAATGAACTCCTCCCAACCATTACTTTAACCATCTATTGAATGCCTTTGATTGATATGTGTAAATTATTTTGATTGATTCCTGCAGAGGTGTGAAATCTAATTTTGCATTGACATAATACAAACACCAAATTTAACCTGTGGTAGCCAAAATTCTAGCCTTACAACTCTCTCATCCAATAATAAATACTTCAAGAATTAGTCAAGGGGTTATCTCCTTAACAATATATTAAATATTATAAGCATTCATATTAATAAAAAAAATAAGAATAGTATTTAATATTAAGTTATAATGCAGGTAGCTACCAAGTTGACATATGAGACCCCCTTTTTTGTGAGACAAGGGATGCCCTCCATTAAATGCCCTAACTATTTAATATATGGAGGTGTGCATACCTTAAATTCCTTTATACCAAATCCTATGACCTTTAAAGAGGAAACACTTTAACACAAATCAAACAAGTAAATACAAACTTAATTTGTATATGTATCAAAGTTACTTTAAGAGTTGCATGGCATACTTAATTTTGTATAGAAGCAAAGGAAAACTTGAAGTGTTGATGACAAAACAGATGTATGGTCAATGCCCCCAAAATCTGTAGTTCTTGGGCGAAGACCATCATGTTTGCTTGAAGGCTCTGAAGCTAACAGGTTCAAAAGTTTGTAATGGGTTGCTAGGGTTTAAGCAGGCCTCAATGAAATTTATTGCCCCAATCAAGAAACCTGGTGAAAGAGATAGTTATTCAATCAAATCCATTGATATTGTTGTCTAGATCTAGATGGTGCCTCCTACCTAACCTAGTCACAGTAAAACAAATTAAAATTTGAAGTTCCACTTTAATTCTTCCCACTAAGTATTTACCACAATCTTAAGGGACCTTGGTAAAATAAGTCTGTTTGTGATTAGTAATGACATTCTGGTGTAATAATACTTGTACATACCCTGGAGTACATAACTCCATGAGTTTGGTTTTTGTATTAGTCGATCTCAAATATTATTAATATTTCTTTAATCTTTAGATTGCGATTGTTCATATGTGGCAGTTAGATATATATCATTAAATATGTTACTGGGTATCAGTTCTTTTTTTCTTGAAACCCTTTTCCTCCATGCCATGTTCATCTCTTCAGCTACTACTCCAATAATATCTTCCTCTAAACATTAGAGTCGATGCTCATAGGTCCGAAAGTTTTTAATGGACTGCTAGAGTTTAACCAGGCGTCGACAAAATTTAGGGCCTCAATTGGGAAACCTGGTGAAAAATATAGTTGTTCAGCCAAATCTGTTGATATTGTTGTCAAGATCTCAGATGGTGCCTCCTACTTAACCTAGTCACACCTAACCTAGTCACAATAAAACAAATTAAACTTTGAAGTTCCACTTTAATTCTTCCTGCTAAGTTTTTATCACAATATTAAGGGGCCTTGGTAAAATCAGTTTGTATTAGTCGGTATTGAATATTATTAATATTTCTTTAATCTTTACTGAAGTTATACTGAAACAACAAAATAACCATACTCATATAATGCCCAAGCTAATCATCAAAAGATTTAACTAGTGTCAGGTGTTTAGATTTGGAGCCCAACAACTCAATTTGACGCAAGCAGGCACTATGTTTCTCTACGCATGCAAGGAAAGCATTTTGTTGTTGGATTTGGTGTTCAACTAACTGAAATTCCTTATGAATTTCTTGAATTTCATCTATAGGACCTGAAATGCTTGTAATACTCATTATCAAAGCCTTTGCTAGAAGGGTCTTATCAACCAAAATATAAATAAAGATTGTTGGTACTAAGAGCAGTGACCACAAGGATGGCCTGGGTCTAGAATCATGTCCCCCAACTCCTCCAAGACTAGTCATTAACCTGGTTAACAACCTTTACTTCCCATTCATCAATTGTCTTATGGGCAGAGGGGTGCCTATTAGTTTTATATGCTCTCGAAGTTTCTAATATGAATCAAGTTCTGGTCCCATGTCCTTGACTTCTATTAGCATAAGACTTCCCACTCCCATGGCCTCAGCCTTGACGTCACCCCCGACTTGCATTCTGAGTATGACCTCGGTGTCTGGTGAGGTGAGCCATGAACTTCAATTGATTAGTTTTGTATGGAGAATTAAATTGTACCAATAAGGCAGGGCTCCGACTTACAAGTCTCGCAATGTGAACAACAAAAAATTGATCGGGAGGATGCATAGGATGGATGAGCCCACAAATCACTCTAATTAAGAAGCATACAGGGTTTACAAGAACATAAACACGACAAAGAGAACCATTAAACCTCACTCTAAGGAACATATCCTCATTATTTTCATGGATTTGAATTACAGACCCATCCTAATTCTCTTCAAGGTTCTTTTATGTCTGGTGCATGAATTCCTCATGAGAATAAGGAATATCACCCATAAACTAGTCACACATTTCCTTTCTCATAAATTGCATGGAAGTAGAGTTAGAAACGTAAGGCTCTATCTTGTCTTCTATTTAAAACTGGGAAGTATCCATATCCCAACGTTTCCAAGCTCCTAGGTAGTCGGGATTACTAAAATTAATCAGGGGCTTCCCGTCAAGAGGCCTCCCGACCCCCGATATGAAAGAAAGAGTGTGAACCCCATCCCATCCATTTATAGGAGGGCTAAACTCTGCATTAGTCCATAATGTCTTGTTTGGACTGACCATCCCCAACCATATACAAAACATATATATCACAGAAAGCATTGAATTCATAGGGAAGACAATTTGAACATACGAGGAAGGACTAAGAAGGAGAGGAGGTGTCACACCTTCAACTTCCTGAGCCTAGGTGCAACTTCCATTTCTGAGAACTTCCGTAGAGAGATGCCTATGCCACTGAAAGCCTACGGAGAAAACAAGTTTTCCAGTTGCTACAAGTTTGAACAGATTCAAATTCAAATATGCATAATACCCTCTCCCTCCGTGACTTAATTGCCTTGACATCTTATGCGTGATAAGGTTTGTGTGGGGGTGGCCATGCCACCACCCTCACTGTACCTTCAATAATTGCGTGGCAGTGGTGCGAGTCCCACCGTGCTCCTCCTCTCAACTCTCACCTCGATCAAGGGTAATTTATAATGATGATGCTTGTTTTTTTTTTTTTGACCACAGTGGATCGGTAACTCGTTGGTGTGATCTAGGATATCCCTAGTATTAAACCTTCCAATTGCAACTATACCACTAAGAGTATATCTGATCCACTTATAAGATGAATATATCAGGAATATAGGGCTTAGCAAGAGTTGATACGTCTTGTATTGACCACAAACATAATAACTCCCTGGGGCGGCCTATTCCTATAACCTCATCACAACATGCTTTACATGTCATTTCAAGGAATTGAACTTAGGTGAAGAGAGAGTTAATGTCCTATCTTAACTAGTCGGTTAACCTTGACGGTTAACTCAATTGGTTGACTCCTTATTCTATTATCTTACAATTGGCACTAGCCCACTTAGTTAAACATTACTTTATTTAGGAAGGGGTCTTGATTTCAAATCTCTTTGTCTCCTAGTAGAACAACCTAGTAATTGGCACACTATGATGTTATCCTCTCCACCCATTTTGCTAATGAATTTATAATGACATTTTATATGCCATTTGAATGTGTTGGTTAGAGTTGTGACTTAAAAATAAAGAACCATTATAATTGTTTTAATAATGGAGTTTTACAAAAAAAATTATATTACATAAGATTTTTGATATAAATTTACAAAGATGTTTTATATTCAATTCCAATGTGTTGGCTAGTGTTGTAAACTAAAACAAGATTATGATAAGTGTTTTTAGGATGGGTTTTGACTTATTAATAGGGTTTTATGTAAATTTGACATATTAATGATCTTTATGGTCTAAAATGAAGAAGATAATGTGTATACCCTTAAAACGTTTAATACACAAGTAGAGTGTGCTAACTAAAATTACAACCTAAAGTTAATGGGACAAGGTTTTCACAACTTTACAAGAAGGTTGTACATGCAAATATAAAACATTAGTTAGGGCTATGAGCTAAACTCAAAAATGTGTTTGCTAATAAATATCAAATACAAATATGAGATGTTTGGTAAAAACATAATTGAAAATATGAAAGGTTTGGTAAAAACATGATTGAAAAAAAAAACATGACTTGATATATATATATATCATATATATATAATATATATATATATATATATATATATAATATATATATATTATATTATTATTTATATATATATTATATCTATCAAAATTATGATTTAATTCATAAAATTCAAATGAGTTAAATTTTCATATATTAACTATAATCATGATTTAGAATAAAAATAAAACATATATTTTATATTTTTAATTGTTTTAGTATCCTAATTTAACAAATTTATTAATCTATAATTTTTCTTAAAACACGTAAATTAAAGCTATAATTAATCTCAATAATCATATATAAAATCATTAATGAGCTGGATTTGTGGACCCACGAGTGAAGAGCCTAAATTTTATGGGTTTTTTAATTGTTTTTCTAATTCACGAGAAGCGTCGGACATATTTTTGGTTCATTTTATGAAATGGTATTGGGAATAGAAGGGGTCTCAGGGTTATGCACAATTTGGTGTAGCGCTGCGGTTGTTGAGTGCAATGTGGATACGGGTTCTGCCCACCACTACATTTTCTTTTTATTTTTTTGAAACATTGCCTAAGATTGCATAAAACAAAAGCATTGAGATTTCATAAAACAAAAGCATTCAGATCGGGAGATTAACCAAAGAGTCACACTATGGAGGCTAGCACTAGTATGATTGCAGGTTCTCACAAGAGGAATGAGCTGGTTTGATTCACCGCGATGCAGAGATTGGTGTCAGTTTTAAGAATTTATCTTTTTTCTCTTTTGGATCCAGAATTTAGGCTTGTATCCTTTTGGATTTGCATAATGAATTAAGCTTAGATTGTTAATAGATGTAGGATTCCTATGATTTCTTTTACTTTTAAAGATCTAAGAACTGGGAAGCTTAGCAGAACAACATTAAGCCCTTTGTTGCTTCTGTAGAGTTTGAGGTTGTTCTTCCATTGTTTTGGAACATATATGGCCCTAGTTTTTGGTTTTTAGGCTAGGTATTAACTAGAGGTAATGTTGGATGGAAAATTTTGGACCTAGATCTGAAAATATATTAACTTGGGACATTTCATTTTAGTTTCATCAAAGTACCCACTTCATATTTTCTGTTGAAAATAGTCCTACATTATAACTTGTTCTATACAACCCCTAATATGGATTGGTCTTGGGAGTGAAATTGAGAAATCACATTTTGTTGATTTTTGTTCTGATAATACCTTTGAAAAATTATGGCCATTGGGTTCCCAAACATCAAAGTTGAACTGAGCTAAGACCTAAAATAGAATAAAAATAAACACAGTAATCTCACAGTGCAATTTAATGAGAATGGGACAATTATCATGAACACATGAGACAACTCAATCGGACTTATCTTTTGGTATTTAATAATAATGCTAATACGATGCAAGCTTATAGGATTTACAGACTGAGATCCCATGACTTAAAAATTGATGAATGGTTGACTAGGTCAAAACCCTAACATGATCCTATATTAAGCTATCAATGGTCTCTCTAATTTAGCTGAGCAGCGTAGAGAAGAGTGACCCAAGTTTTCAATTTGATTTTTCAAATTTTGTTTATTTGGTTTGTGTAATTGAGACTAGGTGTTTATTGGTATGTAGGCGAAGCCTCTGAACCAATCGAGCGGCTAAGTATGCCAGATTTGTGGAGATAATGTTGGTGTGACAACAAATGGGTTTCTCTTTGTGGTGTGCAGTGAGTGTGGATTCCTAGTTTGAAGGTCTTGCTATGAGTATGAGCATAAGGATGAAACCAATCTTGTCCTCAGTGCAAGACCAAATACAAGAGACACAAAGGTCAACATATATATTTTTGTTTTTTGTTGTTTTGGTGTTTATCAAGTCATGGAAGCCCCACATTGCACAAAGGATATACTGCACAAATGATGGTGGCATTTTTGCAGATCTAGATTATGGGAATTTTAGTCTAGTTGGTTGTCTGCTTAGCAGCATCTAGGTAGTAACTGATAGCTGTATTTAATATTGGGTGTTTTGCCATAGGGATTCTAAGAGTGGAAGGTGACGAGGAAGAATATGATGTTGATGATTTGCAGAATGAGTTCAATTACGCTCGTGGTGGAAGAGATGATAGGCAACAAAGGGCAGAAGCGATGATGCAGTGGCAGATGCATGGGCAAGGGGAGGATATTGATTCAGCTACCTCTTCGAGATAGATCCTCAAACTCCAACTCCTCTTCTCACAAATGATCAACCAGTATAGTGTCTAATAACTTATGAGAAAATTGCCCTGTCATTCTCCTTTAGCTACATCTGTAGTTGGAATTGGGACCTAAAATGTGACTGTATGGGCTACTATTTACAGTCAATTTAGCTTGTATGGATTTAATTGTAATTGTATTTGTAATGCCTTTTGGTAGGTTTCTAGGGAATTTCAAGATGTCTCCCCCGAGCTTGTGGTCATTTCTGACAAAGATCTATTGCAATGTTCTGGCTTTGGCTTCCATGGTTGACTCATTAAGTAAAATGCTTGTATATTAATAGTCATTTAAATTGTTGTGTTAAATCATTGCTCATTGAAATCTATGCATGCTCTTTATTCCTTGGCCTTTATTGCAATTTAGCTACATCTTGTGATTAATATTATCGATAGAAAGCAATTATGTTAAAACTTCAAATTCCCTTATGGTGACTGTTGGAAGTTTGTGGTTAGACTAGTAACCATTTGGTATTAGGCTTTCTATATTTTATTTAAAGTTTACTTTCGTATGAAGTTGATTATGTAATATCTGTGACAAAGATATATGGCAATATTTTCTCTTTGGTTTTTATGGTTCTCTCAATAAGGAATATGGTTATAAAGTAATCCTCCTTTTTAATGTTTGTTTTAAATAGTTTTTCTTCATTCTTTGCGTAGATCTTTGCAGCAGCAATACAACTTTGAAAAAAATTTCAAGCATGGATTGCTTGAATTTGTTTATAGCTCAATTTTATTTTCTATGTTATTTGACCTTTCAACTCAACTTACTTGAGTTGATCTCATACCATCCAATCATTTTCAATGCATCTTAGTTTTTGTTTTGCTTTGCTAAAAGCCTTAGCCTAATAAATTTAGGCATGGGACTCTATTGAACTAAAATAGTTGTTGACCACTTGAAATTACTATTAGATGAGGTGGAGTCACTTCTGAGTCTTTTTCATAGATTTTCCATCTGACAATTATTTCAAATCTTCCAGTGGCAGCCTTTTCAAAATCGTTTCCATAAGCCTGGTTTTCTTTGCATTATTTTAGACTCGATTATCCAGCGGGCATAAATGAATGTTTATCTCATAGTGTCGACTTCTTTCAATAATATTGATATGGTGACACCCATTAATAAAAAGTATGGGTAATAGCTTTTCAAATGGGCCATTATTAGTTATAAATCAAAGCATGGTCGATAATGGTCTGGTTGGGCATGAGTATCAACACTACACACATGACTAAATTCAATTTCATTAGTACCATAGGATCTTATAGGCTATGTCATGACCGAAATTCTAAAAACTGATTTTTATGTGCTTTAGATTAATCATTTTATGTTTTGATTTTTAATTTTGGTTATAAGATTATGGTTATGGTTAAGGTTGTAATTTTTTATTATTTGAAATGTGTTTTTGAATGGGAAAATGGATTCAGTACTAATTTTATGACACACTTTCCATCTGGGGAGTTTCAAGATGTCTCCCCCGAGCATGTGCAAGTCACTGGTAGTGGAGATGGAAAGCGTCTTCACTGGGTCCCCTATGTTGATCCCAATCAACCAGGTATTTGAACTATTTATGTAATATCAACGAACTTTGCTAATTATAGAATTGAAGATTAAACCAAATAAATAACAACATAGTCTTGAACTGGTCTTGGGATTTCACTGGACAACTATGTTCATTTGGGGTTTGAGCTGATTTACTTGAAAAATCCCATCAAATTGGATCAATAGATTTCAGCTGCGACCAAGAATTTGAATAAACAAAATTAGTAATTGACCAAAGTGACGTAAAAGAGAAGAATCCAGTTTTAGATGTCTTTCTGCATATTAATTACTTGCTTCTTAAGTAATGAAATATATGGTGTGGAAGAGAAGTTTCGAGTTTCAATATAGATTTGCAAATTGATAATCCACTTCTTGCTGATACAGATGATGGAGATGAATCGCATGACTTCAACATTGCTAAAGAAACTGCCGATGAAAAGAAGATTGAAGATTCCACTGCATGTATGAAAACTTACCATGTGCTAGTAAAGTATTAAACTGATAAGAATTGGTTAGTTTGCAAAATAAAAAGTTTCTTTTTAAAGATGCACTAGACAATAATGAAGAATGTGAGTGGACTTTATCTTACTTCTCAAATCTCTAAAGTTGAATCAATGTATTTCAACAGAAACCAAGAATTTGAATGAACATGATTGTTAATGCAGGTAATTGGAATGAGGGTGATCAATCTGAACTTCTCCATGGGAAACAAGCTCTGGAAATTTTACCACAACAACCATCATCCAGTGAAGCTCGAGATGGTGAAGAATACACCATACTGTACATTTCAGCTACTTCTGTTCAGGAAAATCCCATCTCACTTGTTAATATTCAAACTCTCGAGTATGGGTTTAAGAATTCAGAAGCAATTGAAAGATATCAAGATCATGTAGTTGAAAAATAGCAAATTAAACAGGTTTCCAAAAGTGAAACTCATGATGATGAAGAATGAATATCACATAAGAATTATAATAGTAGTCAAAATGATGGCTATCCCATGTTTTCTTATGCAGTTTCTTTGAAAGTTGGAGATCATCAACTAATCCATTCATCATATGATGAACCTCAAGAAGCTTATGAGAATATTCGAGTTTCAGATGTTGGTATGCAACCTCATAACTCATCTATTGAGGATGAAGTTCATGAAGACAAATTTCATTATTCAGACAATGAAAAATAGTTTTATGGCCTTGATGAATTGTATGGTTCAAAAGTGGATAGTGTATGTAGTATGTCTAAGCCAATGCCTAGTGTTTCCCAGCCTACAGGTGAGTCATCTGATTACAAGTTTCATGGGATTCATGTCCACACACAAATAAAGAGCGATACTTCAAGGGAGAAATTAAGATGTCCCTGCAATTATAATGAAATAGAACTAGACACAGCTGAGGAAATTGTTGATTCTTCAAGCAGTTTTGAAGGCAGTGTTGATGTGTTCACTAGTTTGGGTATGCCTTGACTCTATTCTAGTTCCCCTAGTATTAAGATTAATGATGTCTTCCCTGTGTTATAATGATTTTAGTACTCCATTAAACAAGCCCAACCTTACCGATAGTAATTATGTGTTCCTTGTTCAAGTATGGATGGATCTATTCTTGAAAAATTAGTCATGGCTGAGGAGACTATTCACACTAAAATCAATTATGAAGACAATACTAATTTGTTCCCTTGTTCAGGTATTATTCTTCAAGAAAAAAGATGGGTTTCCTCTATATTTATAGTAATGATATGTTTTCTCCACATTTATAAGTCGTTTTACTCCATCAAACACAACCCAGCCACTAATGATCTACTACAATAATTCTAGAACAAATTAAACAAGCCAAGCTTCCAGATAATAATGATATGTTCCCTTGTTCAAGTATAACTGATTCTATTCTTGAAAGAGAGGGAGACATTTTAATTGATTTTGTAGACTGTAACAATGTGGTCCCTCGTCAAGGTATGTATTATTTTGTTCCAGATAAGAGATGGACTGTCTCAGTAATGATAGTACTGATGTGTTGTTCCCCTTGATGTAATGACTCTTGTACTCTTTTAAACAATCCCAAACCTATAGACACTAATGACATGTTTCTTTGTTCAGGAATGGATGATTTTGTACTAGGCAAACTCCTAGAGAGTCTTACAAAAGAGGCCTGTAAGTAGGAAATTCCCTAGTTAAATACTTTGTTGAAGACCCTTGAGGTTACTAATGAATATAATATATCTCCCTATTTAGTCACTTTGCTCGGACTGGAATATAGTTATTGGGCATGGAATCCCCCCCAAGGCATGTTTTGGGGCTCAAAGCCCAAGCTTTGACTCAATCTTATTGTAAAGCTTCGCGAATTGTTGGCATGGAGTGCAAAAAGTATGATAGATTCACAAAGTTGTCTGCCCTAGTTTTGTAATGTAATGTCAGCTGGGTAGACCTACCCATGGCCTGCGGACCATGGGATTGTATAAATAGAGTGAGACTCTAAGTGTAAAAAGGGGAAGTAGAGAGATAGGAAGAGAGGCTAAGGAAGTAAGGTGAAGTTTGCATTTGGGTCATAGAGTAGGAGAAGGCTCTGCAGCTGAGTGCGCAGAGGCTTAGTTGTCCACAGCTGAGTGCGCGGACCCCTGCAGCTAAGTGCGCATGGCAGAGTTGAGACTACAACCAAAGAAGGAATTAATAAAGAGAAATTTTATCATAATTTTGTGTATCTGTTCTTGGCTTAATGCATGTTTGATAATTTGAAAATATATTGTTTATTTACTACGCACACTTGTATGACTGGTTTATATTGTTAAGTATAACTTAAAACATGCAAGTAGGCTAAAATAATCAACTAGCATTTGAATACCAGTACGGTCTTGAGTAATAATGTAGAAGCACAATGTTTGGACCCTGAGTAGGGCTATGTGAAGGTAGTATATCAGGTTGCGAGGTATGGGAAGGTGTGTGAAGTGACTTGCACATAGGGTGTTGGGCAACGGATCCCCCCATAACACGTTTTTGGGGCTTAAAACCTGAGTTTTGGTTAATGAATGTAAAGAACCCACGAAATGCTACCACGGATTGTGAGAGTCTAGGGTTGTCCACCCTAAAGTAATGTAATTTGATGTAAAGTGTGTCGGCCTACCCAAGGTTCGCGGACCATGGGAGTGTATAAATAGAGCGAGGCTATAACTGTAAAGTGAGTCTAAGTTTTGGCAAGTAACAAATAGATGGGAAGGCATGGTTAGAGGATAAGGAGTGAATCTAAAGTGCATTGGTTCATAGTAGTAGGTAGAGGCTCTTCAGCTGAGTGTACAGAGGCCTAGTAGAGTCCGCAATTGTGTGCGCAGACCCCTGCCTCTAAGTGCGCAGGGCAGAGTTGGGTCTGTATTGAACTGAACTTGAAAAAGATAATTAATAAAGATAAGTTGATTTGGCATATTGTGCATCTGTTTCATAGATCTATATTTTGATGTTCAGCGTTAATGGAATCTATTTATACATATGCACGCACTTGTATGTAAGTTTATGTATGAGAACTTTCTAAGTAATTAATGAACATAACCTAACTAAGGAAGACTTGGGTAATTAATACTAGTCGCACTCTAGCTGGATATATGCGAAGGCATTCCCACATGACGCAAGGAGCCCACTGGTGTGTGTAATCTAGGAAGCATGAAGGTTGAATCACGTACCTATCACCCATATCAGACATCCCCAGGGTGCAAAACCCTGGTTCTAGGACACTCCCATACTACTTCGGGTGAGACCTCAGTCTGTGCTCCACGGACTGTTACCAAAAGGGCCAGTAGTACTAGGATTTGCTTGGTTAAACTCACTACTAAACCTGGGACAGGCCCCGTGTAGCCAACAAATGGTTCCATTGTCGGGACCAGGATCTGCCTAAGGGATGTCTAATGTCATGCCACTGGAACCCAACAAAGAAGGAAATTGAAGAGTGGTTGGACTGGAAGATTCATGAGTTCGCGACACGGGAAAATAGAACTTTGCAGGTATCTGAGAAAAGGTGGCTGGATCATTACGTGTATACGAAAATCCATGAGATTCTTTTTGCATCGTTTCCCTTTGAACTGTATGAGTGGATCGAGCGATTATCTGACAGTCAGGGAAGGTGTAAGCTCGACCAACTGATAGTGTGGACTCTGGAATTAGTGCGAAGACTATAGGCATTAGAAGACAAGATCACGTGAGTTGTGGACCATTGGCTCAGCTGGATAATAGAAGGATTTATCATTGAGTTTGCAGTCGACATGACCATGAGCTACAACAAGGCAGAGTGATGTTTTCTCAAGGGACTGCAAGGTAAGTATATTAAATATTTGAATACCTGGATTAAGATGTTGTTATGCGAAAAAAGGGTTATGCGAATATATTAATGTTTGGGATGACATGAAGCGAAAAGATCTACAAAGGTAGTGTAGAATTAGGAAACATTCCTTTAATTTCACCTTCACGAGAGAGTGAGGAAGAGCTTGCTTGGGTCTCTCGGAGAAGTATGGTTAGTTTGATAAGGCAGCGCATTCAGCAATTACCACCTCCATCTTCACCTCCCTCACCTCCATCTCCACCCACTCCACCTCCACCAACCCCACAGTTCATCATGTTAAGCGTGATCAAGCTACCCATATTCAGAGGAGTAGGGAATGAAGATCCGGACCAGTTCTGGTTCATGGTAAGAGCAGTGTGGGAAGTACGAGGGGTAACATACAACAAAATTAAGAAGGCTATATTAGTGAGCGTGCTTCAGGATCATGCGTTAACATGGTATATAAAGCACTCTAATGACCACCCAAATGCAAGGATATCAAAGATCTAGAATGTGTTGAACAGAGAATTTAGCTCGCTAAAATCAAAGACACAGTCAATCATCAGGTTTAAAGAGATCACGATGCTTCCAAGCGAGACCCCCTGTGATCTGGATCGGCAGCTGAAGAGCATGATCCACGAGGCTAATATGATGTTAATGGATGCGCAACACCACACATGGTTTGTGGCATCTCTGACACTGCACTTGAGGATGACGCTGTCACAATAGAAGCTTTCAACCCAGGCCGAAGCATTGGAAATGACGATGAGGTTGCATGAGACACCGATACAAGATCCTGCTTTGGGAGTTCAACAAATCCACATGCAGCTATAGAATCTCTTCCTAGAAATCCAGAGCTTGAAGAAGGATAGGGAACCGTAGCTAGAGGCATGCGAGGAAGTATGGTGCGTAAAATGCAAAGGCAAGGGTCATGACAAGGACCACTATCTAGTATTCACGAACTACTTGGCAGGAGGGGGCCAATGTTGTTGAGAATGGAGGCATAGGCAGGGCCAAGTGCGACACCCATGTTATGGTGCATGATTTGTAAGATAGGAGGAAAAGACACGACATACAATTTTCATTTGCTACAAAAGTATACATAGACTCCCCAGCAACTGTTTTGTAATTTATGTAGGTTGGTAGGCCATGATGATCACACTTTGTCCCAGTTACGAGCTAATGATAGATTGAACCCCAGCCTATAGGATGCAGACAGAAACGCGAGCCCTCAACCCCGCTACAAGGATGGCACGTGCTAGATTTCAAGGGAGAGGTTGAGGACGAGGAGTAATGGGACCAAGAATGGGCCACAGATAGTTAATTTGTTACAATTGCAGAGGACCAGGGCAATATGCCCGTGATTGCACCAACCCGATGAGGATATCTTGTTCGTACACTACTCAGTTTGATCATGAAACAGTGGATTGTTCTACGTTGATCACACAAATGCATGAAAAAGGGGTATTCCAGCCTCCTCCAACTCAGAATATCCAAACGATGAGGTCTAAACCATGCAAAAAAGACCAAAATGTGAACATTATGCTTAGAAGCAGCGTAACCAGAAGGGAAGATAAGGGGAAGCAACCCGAGGGAGATACATGGATTCGCAAGGCTCCTGCAAAGGAACCTGAGTTCGACATAGAACATGCAAAGGAGATGTTTACGAAAGCTAAGAAGAGCTTCACGAAGGCCTGCACTTTAGGTAGTAAGGATCAACTAGAGCCAAGAATGGATCCTTCCATGCTTACTACCTTTCTGGAGACATGCGTGAAAGTGTTGTGCGACAATGAGGCAGCTAAGGGGCTATAGGAGCTGATCACTAGGTGTGTGGGATCAGGAGAATTGTGCATAGTCTGGAAATTGGGAAAGCATGCATTGTGCACTGGGAGGGAAATGAGATTGACGACGCAGATTGGTGAATACGAAATGGATCTGGTAATCCTTGACCTAGGGTCAGATGCGAATGTGCTACCAAAGCAAACATGGGAATGCATGGGCAGGGCTACATTTTAGTGGTCCCCTATTGAATTATGAATGGTGAACAAACAAAATATTTTTCCCATGGGTAGGTTGGAAGGGGTAATAGTTGATATCGAAGGCGTGAGCACACAGATGGACTTTTAAGTAATAGAGATTGTTGATGACAGTAATACATATCTTGTGTTGCTAGTAATAGATTAGGCCACTAATATGAATGGAGTCATCAACTTGAAGAAGTAGAAGATGATATTCGAGAAAAAGTCCCTTCGCATAGTGGCCTTGCTAGACCCAACTAAAGGAGCACACTACACTGAACCAATGCACGATGATGAAGGCAACGAGGAGCTAGATTGTGTTTACCAGATAACGATGCAAGACCAGGATCGGGTGAGCCTGACTATAGATGGGAGAATCTCATGGGACCGTGACAACTCCTGTACTTTGGATTTAGATGAAGAAGTATAGTGCTGGCAGAACCAGTTGCATGAAGTGACAACCCTGAATTGTAACATGATGACTAGATCACTGCATTACATGATGATAGAGGCCAGGGAACTGCCAACATATCATGGAGTGATAGCGGTAGATGAATTCTTAAACAAATTTGAAAGCGCGGTATCAGAACAACAGTACGATGTGCTGGAAGGGGCATTGAGCACAACACCCACACTATGGTGGAGTACACATCAGGAGACCACTGTAAACTGGAGTGAATGTAGAAGGTAGATGCACTTACAGTTTAGAAGCCCCCAGTGTTGAACGAGAACTGGCCAGCCAGGACGAAGTAGCTTGCATGCCCACCTGTGTTGATGGGTGCACATGTTTGTTGTGTAGTCCACACAAGCACACCACAGACTAAGGATTGAAAATCAGAACTAAACGCACCAATAGGAAAAGTGATGCACACCATAATTATTTGACATTGTAGCATTCAAATAGCTATGCAAAATAATGAACAAAGTTCACTAGGCAAGACAAACGGATTGGGACCTGCGCATACTTGCGGTTCTATGGGCCTATAGGGCCATGAGAAAACACATGAGCACAGAAATGACTTCAACACAAAAGAACAAGGACAAGACCCTAAGTGCAGAGAAGAATCCGCGTACAACAACCCCCACAGTTGGGACAGTATGCAAGGACCTGAGTAAAGGAATTATGTAGTTACAGGAAGTCATTCGGTGAGGGAACTTGAACCTTCATGAAATCGAAGAAGTTTAGGTACGGTTGTGAAAGAAAAGGATGCTATTGGACGAAGAAATCAACAAACTAGAAACTGAAATCGCACAAGCATGCTGCGTTGAGAAACTAAGCATGATAGGACAAGGTATATCTAGCTATACTACTACATTAGAAGAATGTGTGGCCCTACTACCATGGTTGCGACTACACCTTACTAGACAAAGTAAACAAGGGAGTGCACCATACAAGGAAGAACACGACATAGTGACGGATTTGAGGGTAATTGAGGGGTGCCCATGGACTAGGATGGAAGGTAAAGTGAAGCCTCGCACAGGTGGTGCGACCACCTGACTATCTATAGAGAGCATAGTCTCAACACTCCAAGCAGTTGAAAGAGAGCATAGGACTATAAAGGAGTCTGTATGGGAGCTGTGCGATACAGAGGTTGCACGTAGGATCAATATGACATAGGGGTTGCAGCCATGCATAGGGGGTTGTGCTACTATGTGAGTAGGCTGGGAGGTGATCATTGGTGTCACTGTTCATGACAAGAGGTTCAATTTAAGGCAAAAAGGAGTGGGCAACAAATAATTAAGACATGAATTAAGAGCTAGATTTGGGATAATCTGCTCCCAAGAAGGCATCAATGACTCAGAAGTGGGGGGAAGGGTTGAATTCAAAGTCAAAACATGCTATAAAACCCCCAGGGCCAGCCACAAGGCAACAGTTGGTCATTTGAGAATTGAGCAAGTAAAAAGCATTGAGCACCGTGTACTCTTACCATCCTCAAGTGTAGACACAATGACGACTACTAGAAAAAGAGTGTGATTCACTGAAGTTACCGCAGAGCCCCATATGGCCCATGAGGAGCCATGAGAGGTGGTAGTTGTGCTAGAATTTCCAGAATCACCACGCATACTGCGACCATGGAGAGATAAGCAAACGATGGGGCCAGTCCGTACATCACCAAGAAACCAATGGTTTGGAAAATTGTTAATGGCAGAGAAGGGAAAATTTGTCACCATTGAAACAGAGGAGGAGGGGGAAGACTTGCAAACCCTAATCATCCAAATTGAGACATAAGATGATGAGGCGAAGGATGTCTCCCAAATTCCTTCCACGGTAAAGTTACCTCCTTACATCCCCCCGTGGAAGGGGAAAACCAAGTTACCGAAGGACCTACAGGCCACAAAGAGTGCGCTCCAGACCCCGCTCCTCCCTGATGATATACGGTTTGAAGGTCTGCCATTGGGATGAGTACCTACCATGAAGTTCAAAGATTAGGACCTCACAGATAGTCAGACGTTCCCATAGTTGGCCACGGAGAGGTTAATGAAGCATAAATGGTTATGCAATCTGGAGCGGGTTGGGTTACTCCATCTGCGATGGATACCCCACTACTACCACGCACCCATCACCATTTTTGTCATCAAGCAACTACTGTGCATGGTGCATGATGGGTATCTCTAGTTGGAGGAGCCGATTCCATCATAGCCAATCTAATTCACTGAATTTCTTGACTGCCAGTCAAAGGAAACGACCCTGTGGCTATAGCAGGAAAAAGTAGTGACTTGGCCCTCGCAAAAGCTGTGAAGGCCAAGTATAAAATAGAAAAGAGAAAGTAGGGGTACACAATAGCAAGCGTTAAAGACCAAGGGGTTTGAATAGCCACCTAGCTACTGGCCAGCAAGCTAATGAGGAAAGTCCATGACAAAAAAGTACTAGCATCTGCAATTGTGTTGGCAAAGCAATGCGCAGAGGGGGTCCAGTTCAACTGGGTGTAATTCCTCTGCAATGAGTTCTTGACGAATTGCAGGGAGGCCTAAGATTAGGGTAAGACCTTCCACTATGTGTGGGTGCTCTTATCCATCTTGTTGGTTGTAGGGGAGCTGCTGGTAGACAACCAGTTTCCCACTATTGAGGTTGACCTACATGAAGCCGCGAGGTACACCTCACTCTAGGCTACAAAATATATAAACATGATTCACGAGATAAAGCTCGTCTGGGAGTTCGTGGAAGTGAGGATCCAAACATGGATCAACCATAGGTTGTGCTTGTCCCCTATAGTTCATAACAGCTTGCAAAGCATGGCAGAATTCAAGGCAGATATGCATAACCCGTATATCCAGGCGTGCTAGGATCTAGCATGAAAATGGGTGAAGCTTTCGTTCATCGCAATAGATGATGTGATCTTCATGATAATGGAATCATGGCCTCTAGAGTGGTGCACCCCGGACTTGGTAGAAATGGAGAAGGTCATAGCCTAGTAATGAAAGAAGGACACCAAGCTACGCATCGCATAGCTAGCTGAGAGGAGGCGCCAAGAACAAGAACCAGCCACACAGTAGAAGATGACTGATGCAGAAGCAACAATGCAGATGACAAAAACCATAATCGCATCAACTAGAGAGCCGAAGGAGGGCCAAGAGATGTGCACGAGCTAGTATACTGGGGAAAGGGATGGGATAGAGGAAAGAGTGGACACCTGTTCCACATCAACCCAACTCAAGTAGCCACACAGCCCTAAGAAAACACCTCCCTAGAAGAAGGGAAAAGCCACAAAGACATTTGTCGACCCGATCATGCTCACAAAAGGTAATCTATTGGATATTAGCAAAACGATTTGTGAAGTCACAAAGGATGCACTCCACAGATTGCGGATGGAGAAGAGCACTGTGTTGGGGGCGCTCAACACACAGCTACAAGGTTTACAGGTTCAACACCCCCAAATAGGCATAATGGTCCAGTATGTCACAGCAGGAACCACCGAGGCCGAACAGATGCTACGTGCTTGCATGGGTAACACCTTCGTCTTGCCTGAAGGCGTGCTAGTAGTAGCAAGCGAGGGTGACTGGGCTACAATGAGTAGCATGAAAGGCATCAGCTTGAACTTGGCCACCCTGCCATGTGAAATTATATACCAGCTGCAGAATGGGGTCATCGTAGAGCTCCATGCCTAGGAAGGACGAGCGATGTAGGTCCTGCATGAACAAAAAATCAACATGGACTAGCTCAGCATCCAACGAGATGCGTTGGTTACATAGGCTCGTAGACTGGAACAAGCTATAGAAGAGGCATGCAGGAGCATTCTAGAGTTGATCATGTCAGCAGAGCTCCCAGCAACAGAATGGGTATATATATTGGTGGTCAGAGTCCGCGAAGCCCAGGAAAAAATGGCAAAGATTCAGTTGGAGCTGAATCTGCAGATCGTCGAGCTGTGATTGAAGGCACAACCCTCCACGCCCCTAGAAGTTATAGAGAATCGTGCCTACTGTATCCAAATGGGATTGGAATAAATTGGCGAGGAAACATATGATTTCACCAGGCTATTGGAGCAAGCACTCACCATGCTTATGCACTTGCAGGAAGACCCAAATTTGCAGTGCCTAGAGACTGAGGCACGTGAGTTGCAGTAGAAGTACGACAGTGTTCGGGGAACCATGCAGATGGTTACCCTTACTCAATGACTCGTTAGATTATAGTAGGCAAGGGCAATGAAGGACCAATTAGATGTCGCGTGCCAAAACAAAGTCATGCTTAAGGAATGCATCCAACCATGGATCGTTGAAGCATTCATAATTACAACCACCATTGAGGGGAAGCTGGTACAGACGGAGGAACTTTATGCTATTGCACAGGAAGTTGACCCTGCCCACAAAGGTTCATAGATACGTAGGCAGCAGATACAATAGAGAGCTGAATAGTGCGCTGCAGATACCCATGCTATGCATGACCTCCTGGATGGACTTCACGCCAAGATCACTACACCAGCTCAGTGACTCAAGACAAGCCATAATGATTGTGCTGGGGACCTATTGGTCAAAAAGTCCCCCCATAGAAAGTTTTTGGGGCTTAAAATCTGAGTTTTCGTAAACGAATGTAAAGACCCCATGAAATGCGAGAGCAAAGTGTGAGAGTCTAGTGTTGTCCACCCTAAAATAATGAAATTTAACGCAAAGTGTGTCACCCTACCCAGGGTCTGCTGACCATGGGATTGTATAAATAGTGTGAGGCTCTAAGTGTAAAGGGAGTCTAAGTTTTGGCAAGTAATAAATAGATTTGAAGGCATGGTTAGAGGATAAGAAGTGGATCTGAAGTGCATTTGGTCATAGTAGTAGGTAGAGGTTGTACAACTGAGTGCGCATAGGCCTAGTAGAGTCCACAACTGAGTGCAAAGACCCTTGCAGCTAGTGCGTAGGGCAGAGTCAGGTCTGCATTGAACTAAACTTGAAAAATATAATTAGTAAAGCTAAGTTGATTCAAGATATTGTGCATCTGTTTCATAGACTATATTTTGATGTTTGGTGTTAATCGAATATATTTATCTACATGTGCACACTTTCATGTATGTTTATGTATGAGAACTTTCTAAGTAATTAATGAACAAAACCTAACTAAGGAAGACTTGGATAATTAATATTGGTCGCACTATGGCTGGATCTACGTAAAGGCAGCCCCACAAGACGCAAGGAACCCATTGGTGGACGTATTCTAGGAAGCACGAAGGTTGAATCGTATACCTATCACCCATATTAGAAATCCCTAGGGTACAAAAACCTGGTTCCAGGATTCTCCCATGCTACTTCGGGTGAGACCTCAGTCTGCGCTCCGCAGAATATTGTTGAAAGGGCCAGTAGTACCAATATTTTCTTGGCTAAACTCACTGTTGAACCTAGGTTAGGCCTCATGTAGCCAACACAAGGTCGAACTACGGACCACTTGAACTCATCAGACATCTCTAGGGTCTAGAAACCTAGTTCTAGCACCCTCCCATACTACTTCGGGTGATACCTCAGTCCACACTCTATGGAATGTTGCCGAAAGGGCCAGTAGTACGGGGATTTGTCTGGCCAAAATTAATTGTGAACCTGGGTTAAGCCCCAATAAGCCAACAAATGGTTTCGTTTCCAGGACCAAGATCTCCATAAGAGATTTTTGATGTCGTATCACTGGAATCCGACAAACAAAAGAATTGAAGAGTTGTTGGACAGAAAGGTTCACGAGTTCGTGGCATAGGAAAATAGGAATCTACAGTTATCAATGAGAGTGGTTAGATTTCTACTTATATACGGAAATCCACGAAATTTGATTTGCATCCTTCCCCGTTGAGTTGTACAAGTCGATCACAAAGCTAGCAAACAGTCAAGGAAGGTGTAGGCTCGACAAACCTATTATGTGGACTCCAGAGTTGGTACGCAAACTGGAAGCATCAGAAGATAAGATCATGTGTGTTGTTGACCATTGGCTCGATCAAATTATAGGAGGGTTTATCACTGAGTTTGTGGTAGATACTTCAATCAGCTATAGTGAGCGGATGACGCTTCCTCAAAGGACCGCGAGGTAACTACATTAAATATTTAGACACTTGGATTAAAATGATACTATGTGAAAAGTGGGTTATGTGAATAAATTGATGTTTGGGGCTACACAAAGGGGGAGGATCTACAGAAATGAAGGTAACATAGAACTATAGTCTAGCCCCTTGATTTTGCCTCCGCAGGAAAGGGAGGAAGAGCTCACGAAAGTTTCACCAAGAAGTGCGATTAATCTGATAAAGTAGTGAATTCCGTGCATACCACCCCCACCTACACCACCACCAGTTTCACCATATTCACCCCCACCATCGCCCACACCACCTCTGCCACCACCACAGTTCAATATGGTGAGCACGATAAAGTTGTCGGTGTTCAAAGTAGTAGGGAACAAAGATCTGGACTAATTTTGGTTCATGGTAAAGTTTATATAGGAGGCACAGGGAGTCACAGATGACAATATAAAGAAAGTAACATTGGTCAGCACTTTGCAGGATCATGCACTGATGTGTTACATTAAGCATTCTAATGAAAATCCAAACACAAGGATCACTGATATCCAAGTTGCGCTAAATAGGGAATTTAGCTGGCCAAAATCAGAGGCACAATCAATTATTGGATTTAAGGAAATTACGATGCTTCCAGGCAAGACCCACTAGGAGCTAGATCAGAGACTAAAGTGTGTGATTCATGAAGCCAACATGAACTTGACAGATGGGCAACACCGCGCTTGGTTTGTAGAATTGCTAACACCCATCTAAGGAACGTGTTGTCATAGCAGAAGTTATCCACTCAGGCCGAGGCCTTCGAGATCGCAATGAGATTGCATGAGACCCTGATACAAGATGCTAACCTAGGAGTCCAGCAGTTCCATGCATAGTTGAAAAACTTGTGCCTTGAGATGTAGAGTCTAAAACAAGATAAGGCAACTCACCCAGAAGCGTGCGAGGAGGTATGGTGCATAAAGTGCAAAGGCTAGGGACATCACAAGGACCATTGTCTAGTCTTCACGAACTACCTTGTGAGGGGAGGACCAATGCCATTGAGACCAAAGGCCCAAGTAGGACCAGGCACAATGCCTACACTATGGTGCGTGATTTTCAGATAGGAGGAAAGCATGCTATAGATAACTGCCCTCTATTATAGAAGTATACACAAAGTTCCTAGCAGTTGTTCTATAATTTTTGCAGGTCAGTAGGCCACGATGAGCATACCTGTATAAGTTATGAACTAATGATGGATTAGACTCCTACCTACAGAGTTCAGACTGAAACATGGGCCCTTGATCAAAATACAGGGATGACGTGCATTGGATTTGAAGGGTGCAGACAAGGTCGAGGTGGAATGGGACCAGGAAGAGATCGTAGAAAACTGATCTGTTACAATTGCGGAGGGCTAGGGCATTATGCCCATGATTGTAAAAATCCAACAAGACCATCATGCTTATATTGTACCCAGTTTGATCATGAGACAAAGGACTATCCCACACTAATAGTGAGGTTGCACAATAAATGAGCACTCCAACCTCCCCTGACTCAGAACTTACAAATGATGAGGTATAAGTCACGTGAGGAAGACCCAAATTTAAATATTATGCTGCGAAGTGGTATCATGATAGGGGATGATAGAGGCAAGAAGCCCAAAGAAAGTTCCTAGGTTTGCAAGGCTCCAACAAAGGAACTAGAATTTGATTTAGAGTGTGCTAAGGAGACATTCATGGAAGCTAAAAAGAGCTTCACGGATGCCTCCACTTTAGGAAGTAAAGACAAACTGGAACTGGAAATGGACCCATCAATGCTCACTACATTTTTGGAGACATGCATGAAGCTGCTGTGTGATGGTAACGCTATGAAGAGACTGCAAGAACTCATCACTAGATGTGATGGAACCATGCCAGGAGAACCATGTGTAGTCCAGAAGCTTGAGAAGCACACAATGCGAATAGGAAGGGAGATGAGATTGACCATGTATATTAGGGAATATGAAATGGATCAAGTGATTTTCGATCTAGGATCGGATGCGAACGTCCTGCCAAAGTAGACATGGGAGCGCATGGCCATGCCCACGTTGCAATGGTATCCTATTCAATTATGAATGGAAAACCAACAAAATATCCTACCCATGGGAAGATTTAAAGGAATAACAGTGGATATTGAACGCACGAGCGCGCTTGCAGATTTTTAAGTGATAGAGATTGTTGACGAAAGAAATCTCTATCCTGCGCTATTGGGAATACATTGGGTCACTGACATGAATGGAGTGATAAATTTGAAGAAGTGCAAGATGATTTTTAAGAAAAGGTCACTACACGTAGTGGTACCTTTATACCCTACAGAAGGTTCATGCTACATGTAGCCAGTGTGCAACTACGAGAGCGACGAAGATCTAGACTGTATCTACAGGATAACCGCGCAGGAGTAGGATTGGGTGAATCCAACAATGGATGGCAGCATTTCATGGGAGCGCAAAAGCATCTGCACCTCATATTCAGATGAGGAGATAAAACGATCGCAGAACTGATTACACAAGGTAACCGCACTTAATTGCAACATGATGACAAGGTCATTGCATTGCATGGAAACGAAGGTAAGAGATATACCTATGTATGATGGATTGACCGAAGTGGATGATTTATTAAACCAATTTGAAAGATAAGTACCGGAACATGATTCAGCATTTCGACGCTCTGAAATGGGTATTACATGCTACACCCACAAGGTGGTGGGGTACACACCAGCAAAATTTTGAGAATTGGCGCGAATGCAGAAGGATGATGCACATGTGGTTTGGAAAGCTTCAGATACGGCTAACAGACCAAGTACAACGGACGGGTGGATCCACGTGCATGCCTTGCGAAATGGACCAAGGTCTACAAGAAAGAGCCACAACCTGAGTGGGTGCACTTGTTCTATCATACCCATGAATTGATATAATGAGATGGAGCTTTGACATGGCATGAGCGAATGGGATATCTTGCGTGAAAGATTCCTGTTAACCTTCACGTTTGAGGATCATTAGTGGGAAGAATAATACTGGGTAAGCCCTATGGTAGTATAGGAGAAAAGGCAAAAGGGCAAGATAAGAATATGCGTGGACCTCAGGAAGTGGAATGATGCTTGTGTACATGACCCATTCCCGAGCCCGTTCACAAATGAAGTATTTGAAAATGTTGGTAAGAAAGAAGCATATTCTTTCACCGATGAGTTCTCACGATACCACTAGATCAAAATCGTGCTGAAAGGCAAGAGCAAGACCACCTTCACCACTGAATGGGGCTGCATTCAATACATCGTTATACCATTTGGGTAAAAAAATGCGCTAGCCATATTTCCATGCATAGTTGTTGCCACCTTCAAAGAATATATCCACAAATTCCTTGAAGTCCATCTGGATGATTGGACTATCTTAGGATTGGTTAAGCACCATGTAGCAAGCTTACACTTGATGCTGGATACTTTCCAATGACACCAGATTGTGCTAAACCTTAAGAAGTGTACATTCCTCGTTCCCTTTAGGAACCTATTGGGACATGTGGTTTGCAAATAGGGACTAATGGTAGACCCCAAGAAGATTGTAGTAATTCTGAATTTGGAAGTACCATGATGTGTTAAATAGTTGCGCGGTACCTTGGGGCACACAGGATACTACAGGAAGTTCATCAAAATTTATGCCCATATCACCGTGCCAATGGAGAAAATATTGAAAAAGGATGTCACCTTCTACTGGAACGATGATTGCATGAAGAGCATGGATGTCCTAAAGGGGAAATTATCCTGCGCCCCAATCCTTATCTTCCCAAAATGGTATGTGGAGTTTCATGTCCATGTTGACGCGTCATGCATAGCGCTGGGAGTGGTGCTAACACAAGAGGGTGGAGAGGACCAACATCACCCTATCATGTTTGCAAGTCATAGGTTGTCCAAAGGCGAAAATAACTATTCGACAACTGAACATAAGGGGTTGGCTATGGTGTATGTGCTCCAAAAATACTGGCACTATTTACTAAGAGGACATTTCAAGATGTATACAGACCATTCCTCGCTCAAATACTTGGTCAATAAGCCTGTGTTGGGGGGGCTCATCTGTAGGTGGCTCTTATTATTCCAAGAATATGACTTTGAGGTCACGATAAAGCATAGAAGGCTGAACGCAAGACCGGATTACTTGTCACGTATTGAAACGGGCAAGGAAACTACTAGTTTGGAGGAAGAATTACCAGACACACATCTCTTTCTTGTGCACGTCATGGATGGACACTTCAAAGATATAATTGAATTTTTGACAATAGGGACTTCACCGAAGGAATACTCCATTCAACAGAACAAGGAATTGATGGTGTGCACAGTGAATTTTTTTGTCATCACGGGGCACCTATACAAAATGGGAAATGATGAGATATTGCGAAGGTACATACCTGAATTTGAACGAAGCTAGATCCTTACAGAAGCACATGGGGGCATTGCAGGAGGAAACTATGCAAGACGAGAAACAACACAAAGGATTCTTTACGCAGGTTGTGGTGGCCAACGCCTCATCAGGATTCAAAAACACACTGTAAGGCTTACCATATATGTCAAAGGATTGGTAAATGATCATGAAGGGATGAGATGCCTTTGAATCCACAAATGATGCTATAGCCCTTCGAAAAGTGTGAAATCAACTTTGTGGGACCTATCAAACCCCAAGGAAAAACGGGCGTGTGATACATCATCACTGCGATGGAGTACTTGATGCGTTGGGCAGAAACATAGCTGGTCAAAGACTACACAACCGCTATAGATGTGAAGTTTTTGCTCGAACATGTGTTGACTCGATTTGGCTGTCCAAAAATCTTAATGAGTGATTGCAGTACACATTTCCTGAATGAAACTATCAGCGCGCTCGCAGAAGACTTCCAGGTGTACCATCAAAAAAGCACATTGTATCACCCACAAGCCAATGGGACAGTAGAAGCGTTCAACAAAATACTGGAGACTGCACTATCCAAAGTATTCAATGCATAGCGAAGTGATTAGGACCTACATGTACCTATAGTACTATGGGCTTATAGGACAGCGTGCAAGAAACTAATGGGACAAACACCTTTCCAGTTAGCTTATGGTGTGTAAGCTGTCATGCCAATGGAATATATTGTACCTAGTTTGCGCATAGCAATGCTCACAGGAATGACAGACCGTGAAGCTCTAAAAGAAATGCTCATGCAATTGGAAGAACTTGAGGAGGAATAGTTCCTGGATGGTTTTCATGAGTAGGTACAAAAGTAGCATGAAAAGGCCTGGCACGATCGTCATATTAAGTTACGCACCTTCAAGGTAAATGACTTGGTGCTGCTATATGGAAGTAAGTTTAAAAAATTCCCAGGAAAGTTCAGAATGCATTGCCTAGGACCATGCATGGTTAAGGAGGTCACAGATGGAGGTGCAGTACAACTAGTCCAACTAAATGGAGAACCTTTCCTAGGCAAGGTGAATGGCAGTCACTTGAATCCCTACATGGGTGGCCTAGCTATTTGACTAACCAATGGAAGCATAGTCTTCGAGCTCAAAGGATCCAGACAAAGGCGCGGGACTATAAACATATGTAGGAGATACCAATATAGATGCAGAAAAGCACTCCACACACACAGATCTCAGAACAACACATGCAGTAGACCCAGCAAGCAGCAGCACAGTGCACTGCTAACCTTTGCATAGTTCGAGAACAGTTGAAAGAACTCTGCACAAAGATCGTCGCACCGATAGAGTGACTCAAGGGCAAGCCATGATGTTTGTGTTGGGGGCTTCCTGGGCATGGAATCCCCCCCAAGGCATGTTTTGGGGCTCAAAGCCCAAGTTTTGACCCAATCTTGTTGTAAAGCTCCGTGAATTGCGGGCGTGAAGTGCAAAAAGTATGATAGAGTCACAGGGTTGTCCGCCCTATTTTTGTAATGTAATGTCAGCTGGATAGACCTACCCATGGTTCGCGGACCATGGGATTGTATATATAGAGCGAGGCTCCAAGTGTAAAATGGGAATTAGAGAGATAGGAAGAGAGGTTAAGGAAGGTGAAGTGTGTATTTGGGTCATAGAGTAGGAGAAGGCTCTGTAGTTGAGTGCGCAGGGTGGAGTTGAGTTTGTAACCAAAGAAGGAATTAATAAAGAGAAGTTTTATCATAATTTTGTGTATATATTGTTGGGTTAATGCATGTTTGATATAATCTAAAAATATATTGTTTATTTACTGTATGCACCTGTATGACTAGTTTATGTTGTTAAGTATAACTTATAAAATGCAAGTAGGCTAAAATAATGAACTAACATTGGAATACTAGTAAGGTCTTGAGTAATAACGCAGAAGCCGAGTGTTAGGCCCCTGAGAAAGGTTGCGCAAAGGTAATATATCAGGTTGTGAGGTACGGGAAAGTGTGTGAAGCGACTTTCACACACCGTGGACCACTTGAACTCATCAGAAATCTCCAGGGTTGGAAACCTAGTTCTAGCACCCTCCCATACTACTTCAGGTGGGAACTCAGTCCACACTCTGCGGATTGTTTCCAAAAAGGCTAGTAGTAGCAGGATTTTTTTGGTTAAACTTAACTCTGAACCTAGGTCAAGCCCCAATAAGCTAACAATAGTACTACATCCAAAAAGCCAGAGCTTGGCCACTATGACATGGAAGAGAAGATTCCAGTTTCAAATGTAGATTTGGCCAATAGTCCACTACTAGGAGACATAGATAATGAAGATGAATCACATGATTTGGACATTGTTGAAGAAACTGTTGATGAAGAGTAGATTGTGGATTCAGTTGGAGGTAAGTAAAAAGGTAATCTCTTAGTAGAGGATCAATTTCTAGAAGGTCCAGTGAGCAGACATCAAACAGCAAAGCTCAAGCCAATGAAGAATGCAGTAAAGAATATCTTCAAGGAAATCCCATATCACTTGTTAGTGATGAAGGTTTAGAGGATGAATTGAATGATTCAAAAATCACTGAAGGGTATCAGGTCTCTATAGTTGAAAAAGAAGAGAAAATTGAACAATTTTCCAAAAGTGAAACTCAAAATGCTCAAGAAATTGTATCTCCTAAGAACTACAACGAGGAAGCTCAAGAGGGTGTGAAGGAGGAAGCTCATGAAATCAAGTTTTACTTTTTAGACAAAAGCAAAGTGTGTTTTGGCCTTGATGAATTGAATGGTCCTCAAAAGGAGGAAGATGACAGTGACCAGATTTACGAGAATGAAGCTTATGAAGGTGAATAAATGGATTGTGGCCACAATCCATAATTACAAAATAAGCTTCATTTTGATGTAGACAATTTGAATGGTGCTCGTAAATTTGAACTCCTGCCAAAGGCTTTGTCTCTAGAAAAATTGTCATAACTAACATCATATAGTGAAGGTCAAGAGCCTAGAGAATGTAGTGAAGAGAAGCTTTTAGTTCTAAATGATGCTCAATAAAGTCACATCTCACTGGTTAATGGTGAAGCTTAAGAAGATAAATTGAGTCATCCCAAAACTAGCGAAGGATTTCATGACCCTGTATATAAAAGAGAGGAGCATTATGAACTTTCTTCAATGGCTGAAACTCTAGTTGTTGAGGAAACCATCTTCCAGAAGAAAAATGATGGCTCTCTTGATGCAGTTTGGATGAAAGTGCAAAATCTTGAACAGATAGATATGTCTAGTGAACTTCAAGGAACATATGAGAACATTCAAGCTTCAGAGGATGAAGTGCATAAAGATAAATTTTCAGACAATTGAAATGAGTTTTATAACCTCAATGAGTTGTATGGTTCAACTCCTTAAAAGGAGGAAGATGTAGTTGAGCAGATCACCAAGAATGTTTAAATTCCCTTAACAGATGGTGATCAAGTGGAACATGGATCTTACAATGTAGCTGTGGAAAAGAATGAAGTTGAAGATGAAGCATATCAGGAAAGCATTAGTATTGTTGATGGCATAACTGATGCAAGTCCAACTAAAGAAAAAATGTTTGATATGGACAACCATGGAAAATGAGGGATTCATTGCCCTTGACAAAATTGAGGGAAAAGAGGATGACCAGGAAGAACAATCTATACAGAACGGAGCTGAAGAGCCACAAGAATCCAAAGTTGGAGAAAATATACAACTTGTGAAAGTATACATAGTGGCCAGCAACTAGGAACCTTCTAACATGGATACTCCATTGAAGATGCCTATGCTTACAAAACGCCTTGATATATCTCCTTGCTTGAATTCTTTGTTTGGACTAGACATTAGTGATCCATTAGATAAGCCCAAGCTTATGGAGAGTAATGATGCATTATTTTGTTCTGGTATTAATGATTCTCTTGCAAAAAATAGCTTAGAGATTGTTATAGAAGCTACCTGCAAGCAAGAACTTTAACAATTGGATAATCCTTTGAAGACCGCTGACGTTACAGAGGGTTATAGTATAGCTATGGAAAAGAATGAAGTTGAAGATGGAGCATGCCAGGAAAGCATTTTTATTGTTGATGGCATAATTGATGCAAGTCCAATTAGATAACAATTGTTTGATATCGAAAACAACAAAAACATGAGGGATTCATTGACCCTGCCAAAATTGAGGGAAACAATGACGAGGACGCTAGATAGACCAAAATTTCAAAGTTGGAGAAAATATGCATATCGTGGTGAGAAAGCAAGAACCTTCCCCCAATTGTATACTCCATTGAGGATCCCTGGGGTTACGGAGTGATATAATATATCTCCTTGTTTAAGCCCTTATTTTGCCTAGACTCTAGTATTCCATCCAAAAGTTTAGAACTTAGAAAAAGTTACAATATATCACCTTGTTTAAGTATGAATGAATCTCTTCTAGAAGACAAGGATGTGTGCAATCAACAACTTTCCCTTGATACACCATTGAATAGGCTTGAACATGTTGAGGGACCAGAATATGATACCCCAGTGAAAAAGCTTGAGCTTATAGAAAATGATGGGACATCGAAGACTGAATATTTGTCACTGCATGTCCCACTTGGAGACCATGTGTTTGTCATGGAGAAGGATGCTACAATTTTGGAAGGGATAGAGCATTCTGAAAGTATTCTCCTCATAAAAAATCTTGTAGAATCTGGAGAAGTAGCTGAGGGTTCTAATATTTTGGCTGATATGAATGTTCCTAGTAAAGGGGATTCAAAAAGCACCAAACTTGTAAACAAAATACTGACTTTGAGCAATAGATTGCAAACTTTGCAATTGGACTTACAAGGACAATTGCTAGAGTCATTCTATGCTACACCTTACAGAAGGCTGATGAATTCAAAATGTAATGGAAGCACAGAGAAAACCAAAGATACCATTTATGTTTACAGGCCAATACAATCCATAGGAAGTGATGAGTATATGCACAGTTCATTGAAGGATAATCGTGTTGAGCTGGTGGGACAGCTTAGTTAATGAAAGCTATAGAATCTACATAATGAAAATGAAACAACAACAAAGGATTTTGAAAAGGTAAGCTAAATTATGTATGAACTTCATATTTTTCCATCTTATTTATCAAATTCATCTTAAGGAACATAGTACACAGTTGGTGCACTATATGTATGACATTTTTTCATTTTTTCTTTTTAGGAGATAAGTAAACAATTTGTTTCACAAAATTTGTCATCACCTGCACTAGAACAGATGATGGAATCCTTGGACACACCACTAAAGACACTTAGACATATTGAGGGCCATGATATATCTCCTTGCTTGTACATATTATTTGGAACAAAATGTGGTATGCCATTGACAAATCGTGAGCTTACAAAAGATAATGAAAAGGTTGTTACTAGCACACCATTTGAAAATTCCCTGTAGCGCTATTAGTCACTAAATCACAGGGAATTGACAATTTTGGCAACAAATTGCCATGGTTAGTTTATGTATCCCATGAAAAGAGGCCTGGTTTCCAACACCACAAGAAAGTCGATGTAATGAATGCATTGTTATATTCCTAGCTATGTATACATCTCTCTTTTTTTGTTCATTTCCTCCTATGAAATTCATTAATTATTATGCTGCCGCTGATGATTGTTATCCATTGCTCCACTTAGGTCCGAGTGTCTATTGTCCTCACCAATGGCCTCTTTCAGTTGGGCTTTGATTGTGATCATTATATAAACAACAACAAAGCTATTCGTGAGGCAATGTGTTTTCTAATGGATCCAGTTCTTGGGAAGAAAACTTGCTATGTACAATTTTCTCAGAGATTGACACGATTCATATGCTAATTGTAACATCGTTTTCTTTGATGTAATCATTGATAAACACCCAAGATGTTTTCTTATATGCAATTATGAAATTTTTATATAATTTCAACTTGGAATATTAATTCTGAAATCTTTATAGATCACCTTGAGAGGTTTCGATGGTATCCAAGGGCCTATTTATGTGAGTACAAGGTGTTGTTTTAATAGACAAGAACTCTATGGTTATGATCTTGTTCTCATTGAGGAGGATCTTGAACCAGCATATTTTCTGAGATGTTGCTGGGGATCTAGAAAGAAGAGAAGAAAATCAAACAAAAGGTATGATGATGATAAGAAGAGAAGCAAGTGAACTAAATCTACTCTACCTATATTTAGTTTGGAAGACATAGAAGAGGATGTTGAAGGTGAGTCCATGTCCAAACCAGTGATTTGTATTTTTTGACAACTCATTTACCCTTAAACATTGCTTGCCCTCACCCTTCTTTGAAATTGCGTATTGCAATATTTGAAGATGAGAAATCATTGATCATGTCCCAAAGGAGCTTATAGAAAAGATTTGGTCAATCATCAGTGTTTATTCAATCAACCCTCATGGAAAATGGTGGTCTTCCACAATCTACAAATCCTGCTTCATTATTGAAAGAAGCCATTCATGTTATCAGTTGTGGATATGAAGACAAGTTAGAATGGAGAAAAGAGGTATGAGTAGAGGTGGATCTGCATCTATTTGATGATGCTATGGAATTTTTTTAGTTCATTGAATTAAAATTTTCTATATTGAAGCTGTATAAACATTTTTCCTGAATTTTCATAAATTCTCTTCAAAACAAGGCAACCTTTTGTTTGGGCATCCAAGCACCAAGCAACTGTTCTTGAAGAAAAGATCTAATATGAATGGGTTCTCATATTTTGTGCAGATTGGGTGGATTTATGGTTCTGTCAGAGAAGATATTTTTACTGGGTTTAAAATGGATGCTCGATGCTGGATTTCAATATATTGCATGCCTACACATCCAGCATTCAATGAATCTGCACCAATCAATCTTTCAGATCGTTTGAATCAAGTGCTTCGATGGGCCCTAGGTTCTGTTGAAATTTTACTAAGCAGGCATTGTCCAATTTGGTATGGCTACACCAATTGCAGAAGCTGGCATACATCAATACCATAGTTTATCCTCTCAAATCCCTCCCACTAGTTGCATATTGTACCCTTCTAGTTGTTTGTGTTCTTACAGGGATGCTTATCATTCCTAAGGTAAGATTGTAAACCCTAACTGACCTTAATCTTGTCAAGCTTTACTCACCTCTAATACAACTTGTCTTTTATAATTTTTTTGGATTTTTTGCTCATACAATGCTTCACATTTTTCCCCTGATTTTTATATTTATTTTGATCTATAGATTAGCAAATTTGCAAGTGTTTTCTTCATATTATATTTTATTTTCATTCTTACAATTGCTATTCTAGAGCTATGCTAGAGTATAATTGGCATCGATGAATGGTGGAGGAATGAAAAATTTTGGGTTATTGGAGGTGCATGAACACATTTATTTGCTATCTTTCAAGGGTAACTAAAAGTTCTAGCGCAGATTGACACAAACTTTACTGTCACATCAATGTCTTCAAATGAAGATGGTGAATTTGCTGAGATTTATGTTTTTAAGTGGACCAATATTCTCATCCCTCCAACTACTTTGCTTGTGGTAAATATTGTTGGTGTAGTAGTAGGTGTTTCCCAAGCTATTAATATTGGTTATCAATCTTGGGGTCCATTGTTTGGAAAACTATTTTTCTCTCTATGGGTGATTGTTCATCTTTATCCATTACTCAAGGGATTAATGTGTTGCCAGAACCAGACACCAAAAATAGTTATTGTTTGGCCAATTCTTCTTGCGTCCATATTCTCCCTACTTTGGGTGAGGATAGATCCTTTCACAACAAACACAAGATCGTCATAAAACACACAACAATGTGGTGTAAATTTCTAAAAGCCCTATTAGTGTTCATTAGCGGCAAATAAGGAGGAACAAAAACACATCCGAGGGCCAAGAATATCTCAAATTCATTTGTATCATCTGTAGATAATAATATTCGAGAGAGAGGGGCTTTATGGATATTGCCTTCTAGCTAGTTCCAACATAGGGACTAGACCTTGTACTTTATCTTTCATTGATAGTTATGATTGTATGCTGCAATTGGTTCTCTATTTCAACCAAGACAACTGAGGTTTACTTGAACTCATTCACGTCCCAGAATGGATCTGATGCCACAAAATAGTGCACAATGGATTATATGGTGTGATATTGAAGAATGTATTTTACAAAATATTTATTCATTTTTAAGTGACATTCCTCTCATGAACAAAATTATGGCATGTCTTAATTGAATATCATATTTTTTTAAATGTGAAGTGGCCAATATCAAATAATTCTGTCATGTAGGAGCAGTGGCAGTGATTAAGATTTTAAGCATATGCAAGTGCCTATGAAAAAGGTAAATTTATATTGTTTGTTCGTTTCATAAAATACAATTATAAGTGCCTAGGAAGATAGTAAATATACATTGTGCGTTTCTTTCATAAATTAATAACTATGTAATGAAATCATTGACCCCATCTTTGATGACTCCATTGCATCCAAAATGTTATTTCTGCAGTGTGTTAAATAAGATGCATATTTTGACCTAACCCAGAATCATCTAAATTTGAGATTTTTTTAGAAGTCTTTCTTCTAGGTTTCTATTTAAATTTCAGTGAATGGCAGTTTTAACTTTGTTAAACTTTTTTATCAGAGAACTTGCTTAGCACATGATTCTTCATATTGCTTTTGATACATTTAGTTGTCCAGTAATATTTCTATGATTGTAGAAAGAGAACATTACTGTTGGATACCCAAGCTCTTCTTCTCAGACAATGTTGCGGGCTAAAAAGACAATGTCTTGGCCCCTTGTTGAAAAAGTTCCATTGGAAAGGCATTTTGATTGTTACTAGGTGTCATCTATCTCACCAAGAGAAGAATCTCTTTTGTCCGACATTTGTAGATTGCCAGAATCTACTCGATTAGACACAATTTGTGTTTACAATCACTACTCAGTAATCTAGCTATTCCTTCCTCTATTGTATTTTTATCTCTCTATTTAATGCAGTATTGCTATAGTGGATTATAGTGGGTATCTTAAAATTTTCATGTCAACATTATATTGCAAGTAGCAATTCACCAAGATAACTATGGTATTTTAAGGAATTCTTTTGGAGGATGGTATTGTTAGCCATGTGAAGCTTTAAACTAGAAATACCAACTCGAAGGCATGAGGCGTCCAAATGTAGCTAACCATGTTATGCCTAGTTGTGGTATGAATTGTGCTCTATGTGGTGGTTTTAGTAGTGGTTTTAAGAGGACTACTGATGGCCATTGGGTTCATGTATTTTGTGCTGAGGTAAAAATCTCTAATTGAATGGTGTTCACTTCAAAAGAATACAAGAAGTTAATTATGCAAAATCGTATTGTTGATTTTAGCTTGTGTGTTAATGATTTGGTGAGGAGCAATATATTTTCTCCCTTATGGTATCTTCATTTCCTTTGTGAACCTACAGTCATTGTTGGAGAATACATTTAGGATGGGTCAAATGGAGCTTGTTAAAGGGATGGTATGTTTAAATTGAGATGCTACTTCACTACCAGTAATGCAAATAAGTGAGCTTGCTGAACTATTTTGTTTTACCTATTATGTGCATGATTGTTGCATCTGGATTCTGTCTAGTGAGATGTTGTTAGAGACCTCTATTAGTATCCCCAAATCCCAACCAGTCTTTTTAGAAGACACGGGTAATGTAAAATTGAATTTGCTTGGCAGTGCCAGCCTTGGTGTTGGCAAGCACTATTGTGATCTATTTTCATGCCCCATTGTTCTCTTTTATTTGTAGCATCTTGTTACCTGGAGATGGAGGACACAATTACCAGTATAGAATATATTTTTTTCTAAATTTTGTTTCTTTGCTTCTCTTTGTCGAACAAAAAATCAAAGGGCAACAAGATTTGTTGTATCTAGATACAAGCTTAGGAAGATATTTATCTTTTGCAAGATTGGATACCTTCTTGAAGCAAGATCGCAAAATGGTGCTAGATGTTGATGGGATGCAGGGAATGGATTGAGTGTTAGGTCAAGCCTTCCACACCCTTGTAATATCACTAGGCTAGTTCAAGAATTTGTCCACCAAAAAGAGCTCCTAAAAGCTCGCCACTTTTACTATGTACAAAACATGCATTGATATATAGACCATTTTAGTCGTTGGAATGAGTGATGAACGTCAGCTTAAATGTGACTTACAATTTGCACCTCATTATTTGAATTTTAGATATTCTTTGGAGAAAATATCGAAGTATTCTTACCTCTAATAAAGGTGTTGGAGAATTGAAATTCAGCCTCAGAAACTTCACTTGTAAAATATTTTCATTATTTCCCTTATGTAAGTTATCCATATGATAACAAATTTCAGGATATATATTGTAATATACCCAAATTTCCACTTTGCAGATGGCTCAAATTTAACACATTCATTGATTCAAAAGTTTATAGAAAGTACTAATTTTTACTGGGACATTTTTGCAACAGCAGCAAGAGTAGCTGTTAGAAAGGAAAAATCAAGGTTTTGTTCCGGCCAAGATGAATCCCCTACTTGGCTGAATCATTCCCCTACTTGGTTGAATCATAACTGAAATATTATGAATCTTGGGGAGACTATTTCTTATTTGGGCAGGTCCTTTAGTAAATAGTGTTTCAGTTGTAGTTTTTCAGCGTTTGGTTGTTGGATATGGATAATAGCTAAGTTTTAAAAAAGAAAAGTTTAAGCTTGGAGTAATATTGACCTACCGCCTTCCAAGAAGATTGCGATTGTTGATAAATTTCTAGCTGCAAATCACATTGGTTTCTTTGTCTTTTTCTTTTTTTCTTCTCAAGTAGCCTATAAAATCCTAGAATAGGTACTCCAAAAATTTTATTGGGCAAGCAAGGTGGGGTAAAATGGATTGATATGGTGTCTTTTAGTTTTATGTAATTTCACTTTCCATATATTTCACTTGCTTATTGGCTTCCACATTCCCACTTTTATCGGCGTTCCTTTGCACTTCTCGGTGCAATTGCTAGCTTTAAATTCAATGTCTATATATGAAATTTCAAGGACTACCATAATTCTCACATAATTCTTTAGAGGGTTCTAGTTCAATGGTAGAGCACCTACTTTATAAGAAGGAGGTTGGTGGTTCGATTCCACTGTGTCCTAATATGAATTAATCAATTATATTTTAATTTTTTTTAATTAAAAAACTTTTAATATTGGTTTATTTCAATGGTGAGATATTTTTCTAGATTCATTATTTTATATTGCCTCTAAAGAGACAAAAGTGATCATGTATTATCTTTGAATGTAATTTTTTATTGTCTCTCGAGAGACAATAGTTAAGATCAAATACATTGTCTTTTTAAAGACAATATGTCTTTAATTCCAACTATTGTCTCTAGAGAGACAAAAATGAAATTGTCTTTGGAGAGACAAAAACGAAATTGTCTCTAGAGAGACAAAAATGCTTGTGTTATATATTGTCTTTATAGAGACAATATTTTAAGACAATTTAATTTGAGACACCCACTTAAAGAAAATATTTAAGACAATAGACAAGTTTTATTTTGTCTCAAGCTAAGAGAATTTACCCAAATATTGTCTTAAATATTTTCTTGAAACCCCCCTTTGTGTTGTAGTGATATTATGAAGTTCTTCTTTGCGATATTGTTGAGATTCATCATTCTCGATGGCATTTTCAATAGTTTTCATGAATCTCAACAATGTTCCTTTTATTATGCCAAAAATGTATTTATCAATCTCACCTTTATTGCGCCATAAATGCATTTTTCAATATATTTTTGTCATGGAAGACAATAGAATTGTCATATCAACCTCCTCTTGTTGTGTATAGGTAAGAGTGATTGAGACTTCTCCATCTACACAATCTGTCTGCACAAAGTCTAGATTCAACAAACCAAAATCATGTTGTTGTGGGTGTTTCTTGTTTTGTATAGCTCGGAGTGACTATTCTTCTGCAAATATCCACTTGATAGAAAGAGGCAAACTCAAACATTGTTTGGGTAGAAAATGGAACCAAAATGGTTGTGTCTTAAGAAACTTACCAATCGAATCCGGAAGTGGGGTCACAGTGATTAACTATCCACTTGAAAATGAGTTCACAATATGTAGATGGTTGTTTTACTTTCTTTCAGGTGTACAATTCAAATTTATTTATTCATGTGAAACAATGTTGACAATATACAAAAATATTTGGCAAAGCATAAACATACATGAAGAACATGAAGAAATTAATAATTTCCTAATTGTTAATTTCCCATTACCATAAGAGAAACAAAACCCTAGTTGCAGTTATAGACAAATTGAGGAATGTAACACTCATGAAAATTCCTCTTCAATATGATTGTGTCGTAAGAACAAAGCCCTACGACATTTATGAATATGCATTTGGAGCAAAAGGAGATGTAAATGATTAAAACTGATAGCAGTAACATAATTAAATAAAACCCAACATTGAATCAATCCTCTTTGATAGAACTCACAACAAAGAATAATTTACCCCATAACAAAGAAGAATTTATCTAATACTGCTATAAATGTTGCTTCAACATTTAGGGGATGAATTTGTTCCGTTGGATTTTCATTTGCATCTTTCTTCTCTGAATTTTCCTCACCACCTTCATATGTAGGGTGTGTTCTAACGTGACCTTCTTTGTTCAGTAATCCAATTGAGAATCCTAATACCCAAACCTAAATATCATTCCATGTATTCATAAGTTCTTTGGATAGCAAAAAGAAGAACAAACAATTCATGCTAAATTTGATCTCATCGCTTACCCTTAAAGATATTTTAATATATTTCATAAAAATCTTCATCATTTTTAGCATACCCTAGTAATAGTTTCTGGGGGCCATTCATAATTATATATGAATTCACTTTGTAAAAAATATTTTCATAGGTCGGAAACCATAGGATTTTCTCCTACCCCCTGAGTTGAATCAACAACACAACCTTTAATGCTTTTATACAAATCACGCATCTTTATAAAGTTCTCCAGCATAACACCATACATGTCTTTCCAACAACATCAAATTAGATGAAGATCATCATAGAACTTTAGGATTTGAAAGAACAAGAAAATTCTTACTCTTATAGCAAAATATCAGAAAGTGTGGGGTATAATTGATCCACCACCACCATATTAAGCTTAAAAGAATCCATCGAGGTTAGAAAAAATTTTCTACCCATTCGGTGTTAATAGTGGCAGTACTAAAGTCTGATGATGAGGCCTCATGTTCAACGGTGGTTGGAAACCCAAAAACAAGTGATTCACAGCAACAGGGCAACCATCTTATAGGTTTCCATGAATCTCTCAATGCTTGGGACTATATCTTTCAAAGAAGTCATTAAGGTTTTAAATTGTACAGTCAACTTTTTGTGCTCTGGTTCATACTCTTTTGAGGAAATTACATAATAAACATAGGCCTTCTCCATTTTCTACATGGTTCTGATGATTCTAAGGAGGTCTACGAAAATTATCTTACACTTCACACTCAAGTATCGAACCATAATTTTTCCTCTATGGCCCAGACACAACAACTAGTCAAGATCAATATTAGTGATAAAATTCTATAACAAATCAAGCCTTGAGCCCATGGCCTCTCTCTAGGAAGGACTTGGCAGCAGAAATACCTTAGTGAAGGAGCAAAATGGTTTTGAATAGTGGTTGTTGGCCTATTTAGGGTTGGTTAAGGGAGTGAGAGGCACATGGGCCTCATGAAAAGCCCACCCATGCATGAAGTCTACCTCAACCATTCCATTCTGACCAGCTATTTATCTCACAAACAATTAATTTATTTACAAATCCAAATCTTTTGCCTAGAATTGCCTCTAGATGGCATGGTATAAATTCTCTTTCAATAAGTAAATGTACACAAATTGAAAGGGTAATATTTGTGACCATCATTAGAGGATGTTGTGAATATTTAACAAGTCTATTGAGGTTTATGATTGTTGTGTGTGGCATTCAATTGACTATAACTAATTATTAAAAAATTTATGTCATTAAGTGTTGGAGTCAATTGTCTACAAGTGCCTATTAAAAATATTTACATAAATTTATTTGTTAGGTCGATTGGGAGTTCGTCACAATTCAAAACCAATTTTCTCACCACACTTTATAAAATTTTGATTTGATGTCTCCCCACCTAACCATTGGACCACATCCTCGAGACTCTAAAATTTTATATTGCTTGGGGTCTGTTGTAGCGGCTACAACCACCCTCAGAAATTTTGCCTTAGCTTCGGTTTGGAGCCTCCCTACCAACCATTCTTAGAAGCATGTCTTGCACTGTCAAGTACATAAGCTTCATGGGTTTTTCAACAAATTTCCAGCCTATGTGTGATAGCTTGCTTCACTCCCCTCACAAGTCGCTACTTTGGACTTGGTCCAATTGCTGGCCAAGAAACTCCCTCAAAAAATTGTGCAATTCTGGAGGGGAACCAACCTTCCATGTAGAAATTGCGCAAATCTGAATGGTAGCATGTTGGGCCCAGAAAATACACAATCATGTCAAACAACTTTCCCAGTGAAAATTGTGCAATCTAGCCCAACAATGCAGTTCAGACCAAAAATTGTGCAATTCTGGGCAGCAGTCAGCTACCCCTCCAAGAAATTACACAATCCCTATGGCCATCCAGCCCAGCTTCACCCCAGAAATTGCACAAAAATCCCTCTCAGTAAAGTAGTTTGTGGCATGTGCCTTCAGGTTGATCAATTCCCTCCAGGATGAAGAAAACTTGACTTGCATGCATGGATCTATTTTTAGTAGCTGGAGGTTACATGCAAAGATCATTTTAGAAACTTTCCTCCAAGTGTTGTTTTTTCCTAGATTTGTGGCATGTGCTTCATGAGCCTAAAACTTATCTATTTGCTGCTTTAGAGCTCATTCTTCACATCAATATTGGAGCTTTGACATCCCACGGCACATCTGGAAGTCTTCAGCACATCCAGCTCAGCTATTTCTGGGTAAGTCCACTCAACTTGTATTTTGCAGCATGTTAGTCAACTTTTTTGTTTTGGCTTGTGTGAGTGATGTCTGCTTGATTTCTATGAATGCTTGTCGTCGTTTTCATGCATGTTAGCCTATACAAGCACCGTTTTAGTTTTCGTTAGCATCTTTGTTCAGCGTGGGATCCCCCAAGGGAAGTTTTGGGGCTTAGAGCCCAGATTTTGGTCAATTTTGTAATTCCAATGTAAAGACTCTGCATTTTGTGGGTGCATAGTGCATAGTTTGTTAAAGAGTCATAGTGTTGCGTGCCCTTATTTTGATAATATAATGCCAGCTATAGAATATTTATCCATGGTCCACGGACCATGGGATTGTATAAATAGAGTGAAGCTCTAAGTAGTTAAGGCAGTTAATCACAGAATGTCTAAGGAAGAATGATGTATGTGAGATAGTTCTAAAGTGTAAAGTCTAGTTTTGGGTTGTTCTGTAGGAAGAGACTCTGCAACTGAGTGCGCAGAGGTCTAGTAGTCTGCAATTGAGTGTGCTGACCCTTGCAGTTGAGTGCACAGGAAGAGTTGAATCTATAAACAGTGGAAGTAGTAATAAAGAGAAGTTTCTATCAATTCTGTGTCTTTATTTCCTATTTTATGGATCTGTTATATTGGGTTTGAATTTCACTTTTAATGCTTATATGATGTGCAAATGTTTATAACTGTATTGGCTAAGTGAACGCAAGATAGAATATATGTTTACGCGAAGATAATCAAGACGTATTAATAAGATAAGTAAGATACTTGGCATAGTTTGGGAGATATAGCAATTCACTACCTTAGCAATGTGAAAGGACTTTAGCCCTTGGTTAGGGCTGCACGAAAGTTGATTATAACAAATTGTGAAGGTACTGAAGGGTAGAACAGTGCATGAAGCGACCTGGGTGAAGGCAGGTTTAGTTGGACTAAACTGACATCACATCCATCTCAAGGGTGCAGAAACTTGGTTCCATCATCTCCCCATACTGATTTGGGTTAGACTTCAATCTGTGCTCCACAGGCAAATGTTGAAAGGGCCAGTAGTGTAGGGATTTGTTTGGCTAACTAACTCTGAACCTGGGTTAGGCCCCATAAGCCAATAAACGTTTCCATTGCCAAGGCCAAAATCTGCATGAGACATGTCTGATATCATATAACAATGTAAACTTTGAAACGGGAACTATAAACTCAAAACGGGAACTCTGGCCCAAAAACCCCAAAAAACATCAAAAACAGTGCTAAAAACGAAAAGTGTGTATACTGGAACGATGTTTTTTTTTTAGGTGCCAATTTTGAACGTGTTTTAAAAATGGCGGTGACTACGAAATTTACTACGAAATTTTCGCGCAAAATATAGCTTCAAAACGAAAGTGATGCTACTGGAATAATGTTTTTTTTTTAGGGTCAATTTTCAAACTTTTTAAAAAATGCTAATAAAGCCAATTTTTTATGTCTCAAACAAAGTTAATTTTTAAGGAAAAACACATTAATGTTTCTGGTAGAATATCATTTTTCTTTCCTAAGTATAAATTTAACATGTTTTCAACCACACCATGCTAGATACAAAAGAAATTGAAATTTTTTCAACTATAAAATGAAAAAACCATGACATTATGAACAAAGTATATCACTCAATGAAATCAAAAGTCTTTATTTGTATACTGAATAAAACAGACATTATATCTCTAATTTGATATTGCATTGTAGATATTTAAACAATAAAATTTATGATACTTAAGACATAATCCAACAACATAAAAATGCTTCATAACTTCTCATTTAACAACATATGCAAAACATTATTTTTATTTGAAGATATGATGCATACATCAGTTATATAATCTGTCTTAAACAATTATTCAAAATCACTCATATTTTCTTGCACACCATCACAATTCACATCTTCAGATGAGTGATTGGATGCTGACGAAGATGTTCCATATTCTTCTCTTTCATCAACTAGTGCCCCATCTGAGTCCACATGCATGCCCAACATTCCAGGTTTCAAAAGTCTTCTAGATCTACGACTGGTTTCAGTAGACTCCCATGTCAACGCTATTCCTTCTGGTAACAACCTTTTCAGAATCTCTATCATCTTGAAGCAAAGAGTTCCTCTCTTTGTTAAATTGAAGTCATAAACAAGTATGTCAGCATCCTCCAATTGTAATATGCCTGTGCGGCGGCGATTTATATTTGTACCCTTTCTTTTTCTTTTTCCACCATTTTTTTTGTCAACTACCATCTCTGGCTTATACACACCATTGAATGGGTGTGTATTTGTGGCATACCAATGTACTTCAACACTTGTAACATCCTCATTTTCTGTAAAGACCTTTATAACTTTAGCAACCCAAAATGGATAACCTTTGGGATCTCCATCTACTAGCACTGCAATCATGCAACCCTCCTTAATAACATGGGTTGTTGTGTTAGCTGGCTCTTTAAACTTGGCATATATATAACCTTTGTAGAATTGCCTCGTTCTCAGGACAAGAATAAAAGAAATCATGGCTCCAAAAAGCATTACAGTTGTCATAATGATAAACGAAAGCTAAAAAAAATTATGCCCAGTGCAAGTAAGCCCGCTCTAAGATGAACAAGTCCCAAGAGCAGTACACTGCTTTCTTGCCTCTTGGTCATACATGTGCCCCACACCTCTGACAGACAGAAGATAATCTCCCAAGGGGCTCGCAATCGCTCCAAAATTATAAAGAGTGGCATAATACTTGATACCAAATATCTCTGAGATGACTGCATTATTTAGAGGCCATTGAGCTCCCAAACACAGTCCATTGGACGCTATGCACAGTGAACTCGAAAGTGCGAAAGCTATGAAAATATGTCCAATGCAAGCAATAAGCAAAATTATGGTAAACATCAGTGGCCTAGGAAATTTATACTTCTGGAGAAGAATTTCCGATAAAAAACCAGCAAGAACGCGGCCTAGAAAATTCCATATGCTAATAAGAGCAACAAAGGTGGTTATAGTCTGGTGGGTGTACCCAAGAGAGTTACCAATCTGTCCCATATTATCAATGGCGGTCACAGTTGATCCAATCCCACAAATACTGGTTAAAAACAGAATGAGCATATCGAGACTTACTAAAGCTTGAGGAATTGTGAAGTCATCTCCTCTTTTGGGGCTTTTCAAGAATTTCACTATATGGGATAAAATAAAAGCTCTCGCTCTCATTTCATTGCTATTATTAGCAATATACTCTATGCCGGTCATTGATTTTCCTTGATCTCTGAGCAATGTTGAGGATCATTCATCTCTTCATTTTCTATTGTAAGCAAAGTGATTTCGGCATGATCTACTATGGTTGAGACAGAGGTCTCGATGGAAATCTGTTGCTCCTTCTTTTTGTCTATCTCTGCCTTAACAATCACTACAAGAGGAAGCGAAAGGAAAACCACGATAATTGCAACAACAATTATGTAGCATGCCTTAAGTACATTTTTCATTGTATTCTCCACTACTATTAGAAGCATAAGAAACCCAGTTAACCCTAAAGCTATTACTTAAACTTGAAAAAGATAAACCAAGTATTTTTAAAATATTTAAATCAAGTAAAACAAAAGCTTAAGGAAATTTATATACACCTTTTTACACGAAAATTTTCAATATAATATATAAAAGTAAAACAAATAATTTCAAACACATTAAGAATGACATTCATTATCAATTGACCTAATTAACTATACAAAATAAAATAATTAACTACACAAAATAAAATTATTTTTCACTTGTTAGGTTAGTAATGCATCTCAACTTGCATAAGAAATGTTTTATGCAAAGATATTTGAAATCCAAACATACCTTCTAAAATACCCCGCTCATAAAAATAATCATTCCATAAACCCATTTCAAAGCTTTTGAACAAGCCTACGAATACCAGTGTTTGAGAAGCATTTTGGAAAGGCCACTCTTTTTAACCTTGCTATGGGTGATTGTTAGTGATGGAAAGAGGAAAAAATGGAGTGGTGAAATAAAGATCAATAAAATAGTGGAAGACAACTCATAAAAAAAGATTGAAAATAAATACGCCACTGGGGTAAGAGGAGTTTGAAAGTCAAGATGGTCAAAATGTCAATTAATTAGAGATTACGTAGATGAATTCTAACGTAGAGATGGCCAAAATGTTAAATTAATTAGATTTCCTCGGTTAAGAACTTGAAGGTTATTGACACTATTGTTTTCCAGGCGCATTTTCTTCTATGCTATGAACTAAACCCTATGTTTGTGGTGTTGTGAAATTTCCTTAGTCGTTCGGAACTGCATAAGCCGATCATTTTGTCAATATGTTGATATGTAATTTCAGCATTTTTTAATTCCAATATGACATTTACTAATTCCAATCTTGTGCGCAGCACCCCCCGGGGCGCCCCGCCCGCCCGACCGGCGGCGGGTCGATTCCTGGAATCGACCCGCCACCGGTCGGGCGAGGCGGGGCCGCCCGGGGGTGGCGCTGCGCGAACCTTCTTTATTAGATTTTGACTTTCGCATTTTTTAATTCTTCCAAATTTATAATATCTTTCATGATTATCACTTCATATCCAGACTGACATATATGTTCCAAATCGATGACGTCTCTCATAATCATATCTTCATATGCAGAATGCAATATTCGTACTATATTTTTCCTTTTTATTAGAGTTTGACTTTGTTATTTTTTAATTCTTCCAAATTTATAATGTCTTTCATGATTATCACTTCATATATATAAATTATGAATCTTTTTACATAAATTTAATTTAATGTTGCAGGGAAAAATAATAATTTAATGTGGACAGGAATGGACAACTTTTTTTTATTACTTTGCCAACTCATTAATACTTTGAGAGCTATATCGATTTAAATATTTAAAAAATAAATTACAAATCTTTTTAAACTTTGAGAGCTATATCGATTTAAATATTAAAGAAATAAATTACAAATCTTTTTAAATTAAACTTCTTCATCAAAACAAATTTAATCTTGTATTTTTATATTTGAAATAAAATAAGAATCTGCAGAAGATTGTTATATATGGTTGACCTGATTTAGCTAATTCCTTAATAAAAAAATAATATAATTTGATTTTTAATATTATCTTTACCCTGTTTAATAATTATATTATTTAATTAAAGTCATATTTATCACTATCATAAATTTCAACGTCCACATATTATATTTTATATGAGGCATATATTAGGACAAGCTAGCCAAGGTGATCACCATGGATATAACAACTCCCACATGTTTTCGGATTATGGAATTAAACTGAAAAACGTTTCAGTCTGCAGAGAATGATGTATCGCGCCTGCCAGGACCAGACAAACCACAAAAAATGAGTTTCGCAAGAGGCCAACCAAAAAATATAGATTGTAAACACAATTGAAAGTAAACCAAAGAAATGTGGAGAAAAAAACAAAAAAATATAGAATGTAAACCCAATTGAAAGATACATCAACTTAAAGAAATGTATTTCCATTTTGCACAGGTTAGTTGATTTGTTTACAGTTGCTGCAAGTGGCAGCCTGTGTATATTATTGGCATGCATGGATGCCTGGGCTGTGCCTTCCTTTAGCATCAACAGTACTACTTCTGTCCCGGATTCTCAAACTGAGAATATGGCCGTGGGCATGGACGTGGACGTGGAGATCCTTATTCCAGAAAATCAATGGGGTATACAGAATATCATTTATGGTTCTGCTCCAGAGCTTGCAATGTCGATGAAGAAGAAAGAGAATTTTAAACCCTATGCAGGCAACCAGACAAAATGCCCGGAATGGAATTTGAATGAATATGAGATTGTGGTGCCTAACCTTCCTAGAAAACCCAACTCCAAGTCGTCACCTCGCCATGGTTATTATTGGATCAATGCTCAGAATTCATCATTTCCATGGAATCCCAACAATTTTTACAAGGCTGACAGCTTTGCTCGTCGAGTAGCAACCGGAAACAAAAAATTAATCAGGCCTGCAGATGGGAATATCATGTATTATGAATGTTTCAGTCTGTAACAATACCCAATTCGGGCTTTACCCAATCTAATGTCATACCGTAAATGTTGTTCATACCGTTTTGGGTTCAGAACTCTTGACGTAGAGATCACTTTTGTGGTTCAAATTTCCATATATGGCTGGAATTATTCAAATGTAAATATCATACTTAGGCAAGGGTTAACCAGTTTGACATAGGGCAAATGTCTTGGTACATGCAAGCTGTATAACAATATAGCAGACTGCTTTTATTTTCAATTTATGTAGCCATCAACTCAGTGTGTTATATTGTTATACAGTGTACATGTACCAGGGTATTTAATACCCTATAACAGGCTAGTTAACCCTTGCCACTTAATCCTCATACTTAAATTGTTAAGTGGCATCACGTGAAGTGTACATTTCAGAAACTCTCAGGCTGATATTATCCATTTAATCCTGGTATAAAATATAATATGTGAACGTTGAAATTTATGATAGTGATAAATATGACTTTAATTAAATAATATAATAATTAAAAAGGGTAAAAGATAATAGTAAAAATCAAATTATATTATTTTTTTATTAAGAGATTAACTAAATCAGGTCAACCATATATAACATCTTCTGCAGATTCTTATTTTATTTTAAATATAAAAATACAAGATTAAACTTGTTTTGATGAAGAAGTTTTATTTAAAAAGATTTGTAATTTATTTCTTTAATTTTTAAATCGATATAGCTCTCAAAGTTTAAAAAGATTTGTAATTTATTTTTTTAATATTTAAATCGATATAGCTCTCAAAGTATCAATGAGTTGGCAAAGTAATAAAAAAAAGTCGTCCATTCCTGTCCACATTAAATTATTATTTTTCCCTGCGACATTAAATTAAATTTATGTAAAAAGATTGATAATTTATATGATAATCATGAAAGACAATATAAATTTGGAAGAATTAAAAAATAACAAAGTCAAACTCTAATAAAAAAGAAAAATATACGAATATTGCATTCTGCATATGAAGATATGATTATGAGAGACGTCATCAATTTGGAACATATATGTCAGTCTGGATATGAAGTGATAATCATGAAAGACATTATAAATTTGGAAGAATTAAAAAATGCGAAAGTCAAAATCTAATAAAGAAGGTTCGCGCAGCGCCACCCCGAGGCGGCCTCGCCCCGCCCGACCGGCGGGTCGGGCGGGGCAGGGTGCCCCGGGGATGGCGCTGTGCACAAGATTGGAATTAGTAAATGCCATATTGGAATTAGGAAATGCCGAAATTATATATCAACATATTGACAAAATGATCCGCTTATGCAGTTGTGAACGACTAAGGATTCACAACACCACAAACATAGGGTTTAGTTCATAGCATAGAAGAAAATGCGCCTGGAAAACAATAGTCTCAATAACCTTCAAGTTCTTAACTGAGGAAATCTAATTAATTTAACATTTTGGCCATCTCTACGTTAGAATTCATCTGCTTAATCTCTAATTAATTGACATTTTGACCAGGAAATTTCACAACACCACAAACATAGGCTTTCGTTCATAGCATAGAAGAAAATGCGCGTGGAAAACAATAGTGTCAATAACCTTCAAGTTCTTAACTGAGGAAATCTAATTAATTTAACATTTTGGCCATCTCTACGTTAGAATTCATCTGCGTAATCTCTAATTAATTGACATTTTGACCATCTTGACGTTGAAACTCCTCTTACCCCAGTAACGTATTTATTTTCAATCTTTTTTTATGAGTTATCTTCCACTATTTTATTGATCTTTATTTCACCTCTCCATTTTTTCTTCTTTCCATCACTAACAATCACCAATAGGAAGGTTAAAAAGAGTGGCCTTTCCAAAATGCTTCTCAAACACTGGTATTCGTAGGCTTGTTCAAAAGCTTTGAAATGGGTTTATGGAATGATTATTTTTATGAGTGGGGTATTTTAGAAGGTATGTTTGGATTTCAAATATCTTTGCATAAAACATTTCTTATTCAAGTTGAGATGCATTACTAACCTAACAAGTGAAAAAATACAATTAAATTAATTTTATTTTGTTTAGTTAATTATTTTATTTTGTATAGTTAATTAGGTCACTTGATAATGAATGGCATTCTTAATGTGTTTGAAATTATTTGTTTTACTTTTATATATTATATTGAAAATTGTCGTGTAAAAAGGTGTATACAAATTTTCTTAAGCTTTTGTTTTACTTGATTTAAATATTTTAAAAATACTTGGTTTATCTTTTTCAAGTTTAAGTAATAGTTTTGGATTAACTAGGTTTTTTATGCTTCTCATCGTAGTGGAGAATACGATGAAGAATTTACCTAAGGCAGGCTACAGAATTGGTGTTGCAATTATCGTGGTTTTTTTTTCGCTTCCTCTTGTAGTGATTGTTAAGGCAGAGATAGACAAAAAGAAGCAGCAACAGATTTCCACCGAGACCTCCGTCTCAACCATAGTAGATCATGCCGAAATCACTTTGCTTACAATAGAAAATGAAGAGATGAATGATCCTCAATATTGCTCAGAGATCAAGGAAAATCAATGACTGGCACAGAGTATATTGCTAATAATAGTGATGAAATGAGAGCGAGAGCTTCTATTGTATCCTGTATAGTGAAATTCTTGAAAAGCCCCAAAAGAGGAGATGACTTCACAATTCCTCAAGCTTTAGTAAGTCTCGATATGCTCATTCTGTTTTTAACCAGTATTTGTGGGATTGGATCAACTGTGACCGCCATTGTTAATATGGGACAAATTGGTAACTCTCTTGGTTACACCCACCAGACTATAACCACCTTTGTTGCTCTTATTAGCATATGGAATTTTCTAGGCCGTGTTCTTGCTGGTTTTGTATCGGAAATTCTTCTCCAGAAGTATAAATTTCCTAGGCCACTGATGTTTACCATAATTTTGCTTATTGCTTGCATTGGACATATTTTCATAGCTTTCGCACTTCTGGGTTCACTATACATAGCGTCCATTATAAATGGACTGTGTTTGGGAGCTCAGTGGCCTCTAAATAATGCAGTCATCTCATAGATATTTGGTATCAAGTATTATGCCACTCTTTATAATTCTGGAGCGGTTGCGAGCCCCTTGGGAGTTTATCTTCTGTCTGTCAGAGGTGTGGGGCACATGTATGACCAAGAGGCAAGAAAGCAGTGTACTGCTCTTGGGACTTGTTCGTCTCAGAGTGGGCTTACTTGCACTGGGCTTAAATGTTTTCAGCTTTCGTTTATCATTATGACAACCGTAACGCTTTTTGGAGCCATGATTTCTTTTATTCTTGTCCTGAGAACGAGGCAATTCTACAAAGGTGATATATATGCCAAGTTTAAAGAGCCAGCCAACACAGCAACCCATGTTATAAAGAAATCGGAACATGATAATCAAAGGAATGTGCTGGCTGCCGAGGTTGAAATTCAGACAGCAGGGAAGCAATAAAGGTAGTTAGGAATCCAAGACTTGTGAATGTTTTTTTAGAGTATCTCAAAGTAAAGGCAGTAGGTCATGGGTCATAGTAGGTATTAAAGTGTGGGTCATAGTAGGTATTAAAGTGTTTATGCGTTCATGATCTAGAATTGTTGGCACGACAGCCTTGTTGCAAACATTAACACAAACAAATCAGGATGTTGGAACCAATGAATCATCAGCACAATATTAGTAGTTTTTTATTCTCATTGTTCTTCTTATTCACATAGTGAAAATTAATGTTTCTATACTCCATTTTCATCCTTAGCTTTCTGTACTCATACACTTCGTATTCTTTAGCATAATCACTAATATAATAGTTATTTGAAAAATATTTATTGATCTTTATGGGTGCGATTTGGGTTTTCATTTTACAACCTAGATGATATATGACATTATGTAATACATCACGGTTCTCTTTGGGATAAGAAATATAATTCATTTTATGATATTATGTGATATACTTGGTTTATTTATTTACTTTATAACAAATTATTCATTAATATAAATTGTATATTAATATTTCAATATTTGCTTGGGATCGAAAATCCCTGTAAGATATTCGACCCGGGTGGGCCGGGTGGGCGGGTCTTCCAGATGAAATGCAAGAAATTGGGTTGATGAAAGGGGACTTTAATGAATCACGTGTGGAAAAAAAAGCAAAGGAACCCCAACTACCATTACATGGAATGTTTGGAAAGACATATATTGGGAGATTTGTAGACATCAAAGACCCATTAGAAGAGGAAATTGCCAAAAGGAAGCAGAAATATTGTGGAAATGACATGATGAATATTTAGAGGACGAAGAGTTTGGATTACGTGACATTGTTGATTAAATTTAAGTTATACCTGGAAATCAAGCTTTGCAATGTTTTGACTCTGACATTTCATGAAAAGAATAATCAATGAATTAAATTTGTTATGTGTTCAATATTTGTAATTTGTGATTTTCGCATTGATTTTTAAGTTAATTACTATTTTTTGAAAAAAAACTTGTTATTATTATTTTTTTGACATGAAATTCATAAAAAAAAACTATTATTTGACCATTTTTAGTTAATGTTTTTGTATAAAAATTGTGATTTTGACATGTTAATTCTAGCAAAAAATTATCAAAACATTTAGTTTGTTTGTTATATTTATGTTAAAAATGGTTATTTTATGTCCATTGTTAAAAAATGTTGTTTTTTAGAAACAATTATTTCATGTGGATTGAAAAATTAATTAAGGATGTATAAATATGTAGATTATCTAGAATTGAAACTATCGGCTTTCTAATTTTAAAACGCAAAACAATAAAACCCCCCCTAAAAAAAAAAAAAATTAAGATAGAGAACAAGAAAATATGAATAAGATGACGACTTCAAAAACTATCAAATTTAGAAAATAATTTTTCACATTTCACACATTAGAAAATTAAAAGTCAAAAAATAGGTCTTTTAAAAAAAAGCTGTGATGCAGAATACTCACTTTTTAAAATCAGCATGAAAATCACTACCATTCTAAAACTTGATTTCATCCTTGAACATGAAAAAAAATTAAAGTTCGAAAAACCATGTTCTAAAAAAAACATGTGTATTCTGCATCACCACTTTTGAAAATCGGGTCATTTTTTTGCTATCTCTACGAAACGGGTAACAGTATCAGTTCTCGTTTCAAAGTTTACATTGTTATATCATTGGAATCCAACTAAGAAAGAAATTGAACACTGGTTCGACAAAATAATTCATGAGTTTGCAGCGCAGGGGAATAGAAACCCACGACTATCTAAAGAAGAGCAGCTAGACAACTACCTATATACAAAGATCCACAAAACGTTTTTCGCATCCCTCTCTACTGAGCTATACGAATGGATCGCAAAGCTAGAAAATAGCCAAGGAAGGTGGAAACTTGACGGTCCTATTGTGTGGACCCCAGAGCTCGTGTGAAGGTTGGAAGCATCGAAGGATAATATCACATGCATCGTCATTAATTGGCTTGATTGTGTTATAGGAGGATTCGTTACTGAGTTCGTGCTTGACACCTCAGTTAGCTACAGTGAGGTAGAGAGATGCTTTCTCAAAGGACTGCGAGGTAAGTGTGTAAAGTCTTTGAATACTTGGATTAAAATGTTTTTGTGTGAAAAGCAAGTTATGCAGTTACCTTGATGTTCATGGCTACGCGAAGAGGAAAGGTTTATAGGAATGAAGGAAACAAGGGTCTAGAAAATAGCCCCTTGATTTCATCTCCAAAAGGAGATGAGGAAGAGCTTGCGAAGGTCTCTCTGCTAAGTTCTATTCAGTTGATAAGACAAAGAATTCCATGAATACCACCTCCATCCACACCACCACTGGCTTCACCACCATCACCTCCATCTTCACCCGTACCAACTCCACCACCACCGCGATTCAATATGGCAAGCATAGTGAAATTTCCTATGTTCAAAGGATTGGGAAATGAAGATCCAAACCAATTTTGGTTCATTGTAAGGGTTGTATGGGAAGAGAAATGTGTTACAGATGACCATATAAAGAAGGCGACACTGGTTAGCGCCCTGCAGGATTGTGTGCTGGCTTGGTACATTAAGTACTCCGACGATAACCTGAATTCGAGAGTCACAGATATCCAAACAGCACTAAATAGAGAATTTAGTAGGCTAAAATCTCAAGCATAGTCGATCATGGGATTTAAAGAGATCACGATGCTACCAAGCTAGACTCCTTGGGAACTAGATCCAAGGCTAAAATGTATGATTCGCGAAGCAAATATGAATCTTACAAATGGACAGCATCATGAGTGGTTTGTATCTTCTCTACTACCACATTTAAGGAGTGCATTATCACAACAAAAGATAACCACTGAGGCAGAGGCCTTAGAGATCGCTATGAGGCTACATGAGACACCGATGCAAGATCTTAATCTAGGAGTTTAGCAAATCCATGTGTAGCTGAAGAATCTGTGCCTTAAGATGCAGAGTTTGAAATAGGATAGGATGGTTCGACTAGAAGTGTGCGAAGAAGTGTGGTGTGTAAAATGGAAGAGTCAGGGCCATGACAAAGACCACTACCTAATTTTTACAAATTACCTTGTAGGAGGAGGATTGATGCTTTTAAGGTCGCAAGCTCAGGCAGGACCTAGTACAACACCTGTGTTGTGCTGCATGATCTGTTAAATAATTGGAAAAAATGCCATGGACAATTGTCACTTGTTATAGAAGTATACGCAAAATTTGCAACAATTGTTCTGCAACTTTCGCAAGTCGGTGGGATAGGACGAGCGTACCTAAAGAAGTTATGAGTTGATGATGGATAGAATCCCCACCTACAGGGTTTAGGTCGAAACGTGGCCCCTTGACCAAAATGTAGGAATAGTGAACAAGATTTTAGGGGCATGGATGAGGTGGAGGATGACCCGGTAGAGGTCGCAGATAGTTTATTTGCTACAATTATGGAGGGCCAGGAGACTATGCCTACAATTGCACCAATCCAATGCGCTCGTAATGCAAGTATTGCACGTTGTTCGATCATGAGATAGAAGAGTGTCCAATGTTGATAGCTAGGATATGCAACAAAGGAGCGGTATCGCCTCCCCCGACTCAGAACTTGTAGATGATGAGGTCTGAGCCGTGCGAGGAAGACTCGAATGTAAACATTGTGCTCTAAAGTGGAATTGTGATAGGAGATGACAAAGGAAAATAGCCAGAAGATAGTACTTAGGTTCGCAAAGCTCCAGCAAAGGAAGCAGAGTTTGATTTGGTGTGCACTCAGGAAACCTTCAGGGAAGCTAAGAAGAGCTTCGCTGATGCCTCCACTTCAGGAAGCAAAGATAAACTGGAGCTAGAAATGGACACATCCATGTTGGCAACCTTCCTTGAAACATGTATGAAGTTATTGTATGACAGTAAGGTTGTGAAAGGGTTAGAAGAGCTCATTAATAGATGCGTTGGGACCATGCCAGGAGAACCGTGCATAGTCTGGAAGATCAGAAAACGTAAAACAAGAACGAGACGAGAAATGAGATTTACCACACAGATCAGAGAATATGATATGGATCAAGTCATTCTAGATTTGGGATGAGATGCGAATGTTCTACCGAAGCAAACATGTGAGCAAATGCGAAGACCTATGCTACAATGGTCTCTGATTCAACTGATAATGGAGAATTAGCATAAACTAATACCCATGGGGCGATTGCAAGGAATAACTGTGGATATTGATAGAGTGAGTATGCTGGTAGATTTCGAAGTAATAGAGATTGTTGATGACATCAATCCCTACCCCGTGTTCCTAGGAATTAACTGGGCCACTAACATGAATGAGGTAATTAATATGAAGAAGTGGAAAATGATCTTTGGAAAGAATTCACTATGCATAATAGTATCCCTAGACCCTACTGAAGGATCATGCTATATGGAACTAGTTTGCAACTATGAGAGTGATGATGATTTGGACTGTATCTATAAGATAACAGCGTGAGACCAAGACTGGGTGAATCCCACTATGGATGGATGAATTACATGGGAACATGAGAGCTCCTACACTTCAGATTCTGATGAAGAAATAGAGTGATGGAAGAATCAGTTACACGAGGTAACTACGCTAAATTGCAATATGATGACCCGGTCGCTGCACTGTGTGTCTACAGAAGTGAGAGATCTACCTACATATGACGGTGTGAATGAGGCAGATACCATCTTGGATGCATTTGAAAGAGAGGTTCCTGAAAAGCAACACTTCTAGGCTTTGAATTGGGTACTGTTCACTACACCCACGAGATGGTGGGGTACACACAAAGGAAGCTTTGATGATTGGCGTGAATGTAGGAGAATGATGTGCACACAGTTTGGGAATCCTAAGATGTGATTGGCAAGCAAGTATGATGAATAGGATGACCCATGTGCACATCTAGCCAAGTGGATGAAGACCTATGGAGAAAAGCCCCAATTTGCACAGATTCACATGTACTGCGCACTAAAATACATGGTTGATAAGCATATGTTCGGGGGGAGACCTTGCAGATGGCTCTTAATGTTGGGAAGACATTATGTAGGGAGAGAAACCACACAAAAGATTCTATGCACAGAAGCATTCAACAAGGTATGCAATGCGCTGACCTAGGTATGCAACGTGCATCGAAGTGATTGGGATCTACACATACTTACAGTGTTATGGGCTTATCGGATGACATGCAAGAAACTAATGAGATAGACACCTTTTAGGTTTGTCTATGGAGTGGAAGCCATAATTCCTATGGAATACATTATGCCTAGTCTGCACATAGCAGCGCTCACAAATATGACGGATCCTAAATCCCTGGAGGAGAGGCTCACGTTGCTGGAAGAGCTCGAAGAAGAATGATTTTAGGCTACATTCCACCAGTAGGTCCAAAAGAAATGCGAAAAGTCTTGGCACGATCGACATATTAAGCTATGTAGCTTTAAGGTGAAGGATTTGGTGTTGTTGTATGATAGTAAGTTTGATAAATTCCCAAGGAAACTCAGAATGCAATGGTTAGGTCGTATGTTATTAATGAGATAATAGATGGTGGCATGGTATAGTTGGTCAAGTTAAATGGAGAGCCCTTCCTAGGAAAAGTGAATGGTAGTTTCTTGAAGCCATACACAGGTAGTCCGGCGACCTAACTAGCTGACCGAAGCATAGTCTTAGCGCTCCAAGTAGCCGAAAGGAGGCGCAAGACTATAAACTACTCTGCCTAGGAACTGCACGATGTCAGGACTCTGTGTAGTAGTGAAGTGTCACAAGGTCTACAACAATGTGAAGATAGCTGCGCTGGCACACAGGTTTGCCAAAATGTGACCATTACAGTCACTATTCATGATGTGATGTTTGAGGCCAAACGGAGCAGGTGGTAGGCATTTAAAGTGGATGTTATGGGCTAGATTCTTGAAAATCTACCACCAATCTAACATTAATGGACCGAAAGTGGGAACAATCGAATGAAATTCAAAATGTGCTATAAACTACAAAGGATTGTCCAGCAAACAACACTTGGCAATTTGAGAACTGAGTTGTTGTGCACTCAGATAGTCATGAACCGAGACTTGTTTGATATTCTAAAGTTGAATTCATTGCTTGAGCAATTACCAGAGATGCCAAGAGAACTATGGAATTGCACTATGGCAGCACCTAAAGAATTCATGGATACCAGAGCAATGATTACCAAGGAAGCTGCGAAGGAAATTCTAGAATTGGAAGCCCTAGAGAGTACCGGGATAGTCGTTGAGATCCCTAAATCACCACGCATGCCGAGACCTAAGAAGGATAAGCAGGCCATGATACTAGTGCACGTCTCACCTAGAAATCCGCTCAGGTCCAAGATCACAATGCAGGAAAAGGGGAAGGCCATTAATTTGGAGGTCAATGAGGAGGAAGAGTTTGAATAGATCCTAGTGGAGGAGGAGGATGTAGAGATGGAAGTTGAAACGTAGGGTGCGGACCCTCTCACTAGGTTGCTTGCATATGTTCCTCCACGAAAGGGTAAAGAAAAGGTGCCCAAGGATATAGATGAGATCAAGAGCTCTCTACAAACTCCACTGCTCCCTGATGACATTATTTTTGAAGGAGCGCACTTGGGACAGGTTCCCGTATTAAAATTTGAATATTGGGACTTTGCGGATGATGAGAAGTTCCTACATTTAGTGACCACGCAGCTAATGTGCTAGAAGAAAGATGCGTTGGCTGGAATAATAGACTTGGAGCCATGCAAATGGCTCAGAGGTGTTGAGAAGGTAGGGTTGCTAAACCTACTATGGGTGTTGCATTACCACTGTGCCCTAGTGACCATTTTTGTCAATAGGCAGCTTCTCTGCTTGGTGCATGATGGGTGCTTGTGGCTGGAGGAGCCCATCCTCATAACATACCATCTGATTAACCAGATCACATGGCTACCTTGCACAGGGGAGGACCCAACAAACATTTTAGAGGGAAAAGGTGATGACTTGGCCATTGCAGAGGCCATGAAAAATAAATTTAAGTTGGAGAAGAAGAAGCGAGGGTATTCCATCTCCAACATCAATAACCCTACATTCAAGGTCGCCACACAAATATTAACAGGAAAGGTGATGCGAAAGTACCATGCAAATGAGGTGCCCATGCCAGTGGTTGCACTAGCAGCGCAATGCACAAAAGGGGTCCAATTCAACTAGGCAAACTATCTATGTGGTAAGTTCCTTGAGAACTGCTGTGAGGCACAGGAGCAAGGTAAAACATCCCATTATGCATGGCTCTTGTTATCAATAATATTGGTGGCATGGGAGTTTCCTAAATATATCCAGTTCCCATCGATCACGCAAGAGCTTCCAGAGGCAGCGAAGTATGATTTGCTGTGGGCAACTAGGGATGCACTGAGGATAAGGGAGAGTAATATATTTTGGGTGCTCATGGAGATGAACATCAGAATGGGGATTAATTGCAAGCCATGGTTATCACCCATGGTATACAACAGTCTATAGAGCTTTATGGAGTTCAAAGCATCCTTCCACCATGTACTCATCAGGGCACTGAAGGAGCGTAAGAAGACTTGGCATGAGCTACCTTACATAGCAACCAAAGATGTAATTTTCGCGGTCCTTGATTCTTAGCCATCAGAGTGGTACACTCGAGCTCGCTCCACAGTGGAAGTAGAGAAGTTCACTGTGCAACAAAACAAGGAAGAAATGAAACTTGGAAAAATGTAGTAAGGAAGAAGCAACGGTTAAGGCCCAGGCAATGCACGATGCTATGAAGTTGCCTGAGGAACAACAAAAGACAACAGAAGAAGTGTGCGAAGGACGGAAGTCACCTTCGATCGAGCTAGAAATAGACACAGAACAAGGTGGCATGAACCTAGAGACAATGTCCACCTAGCTAAAACATCCACGACTAAGAGAGTAGGTAGGGTTGCGAAAGAAGACAAAGGCCTCAAAAACTTTGTTCGACCCAATCACGCTCACTGAGGGGGATCTTCATGATATCGATGAAATGGTGTGGGATGTCACCACAGAGGCCCTCCAGCAGTTTATGGAGCAACACCAGATGGTGTTGGGGGCTCTTTGGATGCAAATACAGGAGTTGCAAGTGCATACTCCACAAGTTAGCATAGTGTCAACCAACCTTGCAGTTGGCACATCCGCGGCTGAGGAAATGTTGCGTGTCAGGATGATGAACACAATAGTGCTACTAGATGAAGCACTCATTATAGTAAATGGGGCGGACAGGCCTATGGTTAGCAACTTGAAAGGAATCAAGTTAAACATGGTTGTGCTCCCTCGAGAGATGCTCTATATGTTGCAGGATGGAGTCAGTACAGAACTACATACTAGGGAGAGTCATGTGCTATAGGTAATGAGTGAGCAGCACATTAACATTAAGCAGCTGAGACTGCAACACAATGAGGCAGTGGCACAAAATAGACAAATAGTGTAGGTGGTGGAGGAAGCCTGCTAGATGGCCCCGGAGTTGGCCATCCAAGCAGAGGAACCGGTAGAGGTGCGCGTTTGAAATTTAGCAATAGGGGTACATAATGCCAGAGCAAAATTGACTAGGGCTCAGCTAGAGTTGAACCTTCAGATAGTAGAGCTATAGTTGAAGGCGTATCCTTCAACTCCATCAGAGGTTAAGGAACAAAAAACCACCATAATCACAACAACAATGGCGGTAGTTAACAGTGCAGTGACAAACTGCACGAAGTTGTTCGAGTAGTTGTTAGAGGTCCTCTTGCAGGGTGGTGAGGACCTCGAACAACTACTCGAACAGCTTCGTGCAGTTTGTCACTGCACTGTTAACTACCGCCATTATTGTTGTGATTATGGTGGTGTGTTGTTCGAGGTCCTCACCACCCTGACCACAGCTGCAAGCAACTCAAGAGAGGATTCAAGGCAATAGTTCAATGACAGCGGTCACCGAACGACATGTAGAGGAAGTTCAACAGGCATTCGCTCAGTGTGCTACCAAACTTGCAGTAATCCAACCAGAGTTGGGAGGTCTTTCCGTAAATATCTTCACACCTACAGTGTGACTCAAGGGAAAGTCACGATGTTTATGTTGCGGGCCTATCAAGCATGGGATCCCCTAAGGGATGTTTTGGGGCTTAGAGCCCAAATTTTGGTCAATTTTGTAATTCCACTATAAAGACTCCACATTTTGTGGGCGTGGAGCATGTAGTTTGTTAAAGATTCATAGGGTTGTCCACCCTTATTTTGATAATATAATGTTCACTACAAAAGATCTACCCATGTTCTGTGAACCATGGGATTGTATAAATAGAGCGAAGCTCTAAGTAGTTAAGCTAGCTAATCATAGAATGTTTAAGGAAGAATTATGTATGCGAGATAATTCTAAAGTGTAAAGTCTAGTTTTGGGTCGTAGTGTAGGAAGAGGCTCTATAGCTCAGTGCGTAGAGGCCTAGTAGTCCACATCTAAGTGCACGGACCCCTACAACTAAGTGCGTATAGTGAGTCGAGTCTATAAACAATGGAAGTATTAATAAAGAGAATTTTCTATCAATTTTGTGTCTTTATTTCCTGTTTTATGAATCTATTGTATTGGGTATGAATTTCACTTTTAATGCTTATATGATGTGAGAATGTGTATAACTATATTGGCTAAGTGAACACAAGATAGAATATTTGTTTACGTGAAGATAATCAAGACTTGTTAATAAGATAAGTAAGATAATTGGCTTAGTTTAGGAGATATTACAGTTCACTGCCTTAGTAGCACAAAAGGACTTTAGCCCCTGGTTAGGGTTGCATGAAAGTCAATTATAACAAATTGCGAAGGTACTGAAGGGTAGAAAAATGCGCAGAGTGACGTGTACAAAGGCAGGTTTAGTTGGACTAAACCAACATCACATCCATATCAATGGTGTGAAAACTTGGTTCCAGCATCCCACCATACTGCTTCGGGTGAGACTTGAGTCCGTGCTCTCCAGGCTGATGTTGAAAGGGCCAACAGTGTAGGGATTTGTTTTGCTAAATAACTCTGAACCTGGGATAGGCCCACATAAGCTAACAATCTCACTGTTGTCGCACGCATGACACTACTTTTCACGAACAGTCGCCGATTTGGTGACTTGTTTCACACACATGCATTTTGTTCCGTTTTCTAAATCTTGCATTCACTATTTGCATGCATAATCATTCACTCCTGATTACACTTAGTATCACCATGCATTCACATCTTCATTTGATTTCAGTTGCCCATCAGCGGGCCTAGGTAACCTTAGCCTGAATTCTGCAATTCTGAGAGGGACGGCTCTGCCTTCCTCCCAGAAAAAGCACAAATTTGGCCAATTAGTGTCATCCAGTCTTGCTTGCTGCAATTCTAAGAGGCAGTGATTGTTCGCCCCAAAAATTTTGCAATGTAGTCCTTGGACCTGCATCCCTTGCTAGCTAAAATTATGCATTACACAATCTGAGCACCCATCAGGCCAGTCTGAATTACGCACTATGAAATTCCAATAGTCAACCAGCCTCCCGAAAATCCAGAATGCCTTTTGTGTAGTTATAGCAATCAGTCTCTTGGCCTCCTATTGAAAATTGTGAAATCTTTGCCAGCAGTTCCCCAGGTATGTTGCATGTCAATCCTTAAGTTTTCTTTGCTTTTAACTGATACATTTCTTGCCATGCATGCAACCTTTCCTTTAGATACAGTAGGTGTTTGTCCATCTCTCAATATTTCAAGATCAATGGCCTCATAGAGAGCAGGGTCAAAGGACATTGACGGAAGCGCAATTAGAGAAACAATTGAGCGAGTGTCTACGAGTTTACTGATTTACGAAGATACCAAGTTGATCGTAAACAAAGACATCAAGATGAAATGGAAAGAGGTCAATGATCCATTCTCAGGGACATTTAGGGAAGATCTTGAGGATCGCCAAGTTTATGTGAACATTTACAAGTCCACCTTGTATCGGATTACATCCAGGTATCCCACGTTCCCATGCATGGACATGATATATTGGATCACCTCGCACACCAATATCTTGACAATGACATTGAGCAGTGTGAGTGAGACATATATTGCTACCTTCAGGGCATAATATTATCAATGGATGTACCACTTGTTGAAGACCATGATCACCATGGAGGCACCCTTCATCATGCCCAGCAGCAATGCCAACTCTAGGGATATCTTGAAGAACTGGGTGAAGGATCCAACCAAATTCAAGATGAGACCCAACTAGACTTACAATTTGAAGATACTATGGAAGGCATATCAGCAATTGGTCATATTTTCATGTCACTTGTATGGCCAAGAGAGCATGAAGACCTTCCCGCAGAGTTGGGTGATTGTGTTAGATCAACTGGCCAATGAAGGCAAAGCATGTAACTGGTCAGACATGTTGGCTCACAGGCTGAAGGAATAGTTAATAGGAGCTTGACAACTACCTAAAGGTCAACAAGTAGAAATATACATGTTTGCTTACATCTTGGATGAAATTTGTGCCCATCAAGAGTTCTGAGGCTTGAAATGGGAATGGACACCAATAGAAACCTCTCTCAATACTTATTGTAGATTGTCTTTTGAATGCATCTTTTGAGGATTCATCACATAGATATCGGATCATTTTTCCACCCCGGTGTACAAGATTATATTTGAGTAGGATCCACCTTGCATGTCGAAGGTAGCAATGGAGGCACTGATAGACATAGCATATTTGTATGCCTCACCTCTTGGCACCTTCATATGGATGTACACCACGGAGAAGCCTCCACATGTTTTGCCAAAGTTTTCCATGGACAAGCTCATCATGTAAGAAGTAGAATACCACATCTCGGCAACACTATCACCTAAGTTGCACCAGAAGAAGAAGGCACCTTGGCCCACTCTTTCGTTGTGGATCGGGTTGTACGATATACAAAATCTCAAGCATGTAGATACCAAAACATAAGAGCTTAATAAATATCCTTTCAGCACTATAAGCTTTAATCTGTATGACCCACATTGTTTTGTGAAGGATGCAAGAGTACAGTTTCTGTGGATCCACGGGGCATGCCATTGGGCAAAGGAAGATGCATGGAGATATTGTCACATCTTCTCTAGGCCCAATGAACTGATCGACATCACTGTGGAATGGTTGGCGAAGCAATGTGAAGTAGCATCTAGGAGAGCACCATCAGCAACAACAACATAAGTAAACATACTAGCATATCACAAAGGCAAGAGAAATATTGTCGACAATGTAGAGGTAGAAAAAAGCTACAAGTTTAGAGCATACGAACTTGTGAAGAAAACAACTTTGGCAATAGAGGCAAAGAGGCAACAATGCAACAGGAGGACCACATAAAGGCAAAGAGAAAAATAGAGGATGGAGGAAACAATGAAGGAGTTGCATGAGTTGAAGGAGCAACTTTGGAAGGAACAAGAGCTGCACAGAAAGGAGAAGGAAGCACACCAAGAGCATGTACAACAGGGGGTGCAACATGTATAGACAGATGAAACTGCGTCTATATAGGTAGTAGACTCATCTGAGCAGCTGGCGCAAAGCAGACAGGGTGAGCAGTCACAGGAGCAGGACTTTGCTCAATAGATTGAATGAGTACTTGAGCATATGGACAAAGAGGAAGAGTAGCCAGAGTTAGAGAAAGACATCAACCTCATGCCTTACCACTAAGAGGCCGATCCACTAGCTTCATTGGATCCATAAGAAGAGTAAGTCCCAAGTGACCAAGGAGACATTGATATCCTTGGAGATAGTCTAGAAGAAGAGATGACAACATATCATTCAACTAGTTGCAACATAGAGTTGTGAAATCACATAAAGTTTCTACTCCAAACGACCACACATCTCCTGTGTAACTTGAGGAATGAGTGACTGTATCTGACATGCACAAGAATCTAGCAGCATTGGTTGATGCTATGAGAGCATATGTCAAAGCCACTAATTCAAGTGTTCGCTTCTTGATAGAAAAGAACAAGTGAATGGCTAAGGAGTTATAAACGACCAAGTAGGGAGGAGAACTGGTTAAGCATCTGCCCAAGCAGATTTGAAGAAGGAAATACTAGATGAAGTATCATCCCTTGAGACAGTCATGCGGGCATTGTATTTCAAGTTTGGTATGGTGCATAAGGCAGTTGTCCATCTCAATGGTTGGCAGCAGTGATGTGATAGGAGAGCACATATCTTATCAAACTTACATGTTGTTGTCGATCACATGCAAACATGGACAATGAGATATAAGGGAGCCTCATTATACTTGTTAAAGATGATGAACCCCAGAGCAGTCAAGCTGAAGGAACACATCCAAAGTTAGATCTAGAACTATGAAGAACTCTCGCAGCTCATCACTAGTTTGCAAGCTTCCCATGCACAGGTATTCAGAAGCATGGCTATTGTTGTGTGCACACATGTGATCCCATCTATTTGGACACTCACCGAGGCAAAGGCAAAGGCACGAGTCAGACTGGAGCTTAACTCGTAATTTGACAAGTTGATGCACATAGCCACCAGCGCAAACTTAGAGATCAATGCAGACACCATGCATGAGTATGTCACTAGTCTGGCCACAGTAAGACAATGATATGCAAGTTATTAGATGATTTGGATAGAGAAGCTAAAGCAGTGCACCCAAATGCAATAGAAGAAAGAGTTCGTTTCCAGAAAGATGTCACCATAGAGCACACGGACATGATCACAGACTACTGAGCTTGGGATCAGTTCGCTACCTTCGACCATCATAAGGATGTCAAAGAGATGGTCTTCCCACAGTTGTCTGAGTCATGGTGATGTCTTGTATGGCTTGCTCAAGCCTATTTTGTCTCACATGAATGTGCAGATTGTATTTAACGTATTTTCAACTGGAAGTTCAAGTGTTAATAGTTGGATGTAACAGTCATAGAGTAGTTGAAGAACCATGAGGGTAGATGAACAGTCACGAAGGGAAATGTCAAGGGTCACCCCACCCTTTGCTATATATAGTCCCTCATAACTCATTGTATAGGCTTTTGTTCAACCAAGCTTCTGATAGGAGTATCTTAGAGAAAGCTTGGAGAGTATTGTAACGAGCCTTGGCTTCTCCAGGGTGTAGAGTTAGTATAACTCTTTGGAGGAGTAGGTGACAATGACTATAAGATTCCACAGTCGGGACTAGTGCTTGGTCATGGTTGTGTTATATGATTGGAAATTTCACTTCTTAATATAATAGAGCCAACACGTTTCACACATATGTTGTTATTGTATTTTAGCTAACTTGTTTACTCTAATGATATCTGTATATTTTTTCTTAAGCATGCATGTATGGACTTTTCCTATATATGTATGGATCTTACTGAAATGTGTTGTTGGTTTAACCATCACTTTGGATTGCTAGCTTACTTTCTTTCCATTTTTTGATGCATCTTTGCTCATGTGTTCCCTTCTTAGCCACATGCTTCCACAAGTTTCCAAGGGGTGCTCTCACCTCACTCTGTGTGTGTTAGAACCGTTCATGCACATTCGTTGACTTGTTGCATATGTCACACCCTTGCTACCAACAAGGATATCTTACTTGCCTCTGCACACAACTACAGTCAAGGAGATGTCGTACGAACCATTGCTGGGACTCCTACACCAAACGGTCCAAGGTCTAGTTGGGGCTTCTTACCATGGGAGATCCCCTGACATGTTGGCAGGTCCAACACCATCAACAGAGTCCAAGTTCTCATTATTTGTAGTGAAACCGTTGAATTTTCAACATTAAGTAACAAGATAATGACTTGATGACTATTTTTCCTATTAGAAGTTTTCATGCGAGTTTTGAGAAACATTCATAACAGCAAGAACTTTCTCGGAGACCAAGGAATGATAATGACTATCTGATCTCAAATCCATAATGGCAACAATTTTCTTGAAAACCAAAACATGATAATCACCATGTGAGGTGGATTGTTGGGAAAATGATAGATATAAGAGTCCCACAAGTAAAAATTATGTTTGAGCTTCAAGATTGAGATTGTGCAAGTTGAATAAGGATGCATATAATTTCATTTTTTGTTAGTGCCTATTGATTTTAACCATTCATTTAATCTATTAACACTAAATTGAAGATGTTTTTAAAAAGAAAAATATGTCTTGTGATTTTAAACTTTTGATATTTGAGATGAATTTATAAAAAAATTAAAAAAAAATTAAAAAAAAAAATTTATATACTTATTTAAATTTAGAATTATTAATTTTTTTAAAAAATTATATAATTTTTTAATTATAAATTTTATCATTATTTTAGTTTTAAGCTAGAATAATTTGAAAGTGGTTTAATATTAAGTTTTTTGGATGTGGTTAAAAAAATAAATACTATCCTAAAAAGTTATATATTGGAGATTTATTATGATATTGGGACATATTCTCCTAAATCAACCTTGTTGATTTGATTTTAGAGGGGTCTGGACATTTCTTGAAGGAAATGATTTTATTGTAAATATTGTAGTTTTTTAGATGAGTCTGGATCATGATTTGTTAAGTAATGTAATTAGATTTATATCAGTTTGTAAGGTTCAAGAGATATTATAGAGATCTTAAGAATGGGGTATGTCTCAAAGTGAGATTCTAGAGTACGTTAAACATATATACTAGATCTGAGTCCAACATTAGGCTTATTATTAGTTTATATATTATAAATTTCCAATGGATGGGGATCAACCTTCTAATGTTAAATACCTGTATAGGAAAATGGCCCAACTTCTCCATATTTTTATGAAATTATTAACAATTATTTTATATGTTTTCATTTTTTTTTTATATATATATTCGAGGGGTAAAAAAAACACCCAACACCATGCCCTTTACACCTCTGAGGGCATATTCTAGTTCAAAATTATAATTGAATTGGTAAGGATTTCATTTGAAGGTCAATTATTGGGTTAAACAGTGGTTATCTTCACTTGCACCAAACTTGGACAATTTTACACATTAATATATTTGGTGTACATTTTACAGGAGATTTGTTATTATGTCAAAAGGTTTTTCCTTTACGAGCTTGGGGTGAGCAAGAACTGTTCACCCCAGCCAATAAGAATCTTCCGTTTTCATCGTTCAAGCGAATTAAAATTTAACACTTGTCCAATTAATATATGACTCTCACATCTGAATTGTCCAATTGGTATCTGACACCTCATCTGACATCGAAAGTTGCCTCTTTCAATGTGTTTATGCACTACATAGCACCATTTGTGTAGAGAGGGCATCCCTTGGTAGCCATGGTCATTTCCTGGTGGTTTCAAAGTGTTGATGAACTTGAAGAACACCTTAACCTTCCCCTCCTTCAACCAATTCATTCTTCATGCTAACCTTCAGCCAGCGCCGCCTTGTTTCTGACATCAAGACCTGGTCGAGGAGGGTTCAACATTAAAGTCCCTGAAGCTACATGAGTTTTTAGTTGAAGATATCTTGGTGAAAAAGCTTTGATCCCTAACATTTTCTCAGTTGAACTGAGGGATTCAATTCATTAGTGCAGGATGCCCGGGACAAAGAAATCTATGATGATACCTAACCAATTCTAGAGGCAAGAATCTCACTCTCAATCTCAAAAGAGTAAATATGTTGACAACTTATATGCATCGCCAGATGTTTGATCTCAATTTGAAACCTAGAATTGGTTGCAAGCTAGTGTTCTGGCATTTGGTGAGGAGCCCCTAATTACTAATATCATTGCTCTCGATGGTTAGTCTAATGGAAAAAGTTCTCTACTAGAATCTCTACGAGGTTTTAGATTGAATGTTAGAGAAGTTGAAATGGGAACGTGAAGGTCATTGATGCTACCAGCGGTGCACGACCCTTCGATTGTAAAACCCCGTTGCTAGTTTTAGGATGAGGATTTTGATGACTATGAAGCTCTAACTGCATTATCTTCTACTATTGTTAATTCCATCAGAAGAAAAACAAATAAAAATTTCAAGAAAATCCGATTTGCAGCCTTTGCGAAGCCTATTATGATGTGGTAAGAGTATGCCTACTACCCAAATTTGACAATCATTGATACCCTTGGATCCATTCTCAAGGAAAAGAAGGGTGAACCAGGAAGTACACCAGATGATATTTTAGCTACGGTAAAGGCATTGGTAGCACCCACCCACCATTTACCTTTATTCCTTCAACAAAGTAGTGTGGAGTGGTGATCTTCAATTTGGTTGGACACAATTCATGCAGTTGATCCTACTTTGAGGCATACAATTATTGTTTTTTTTAAATATGAACTTGTAATTGAGTGCACAAGAATTGAAGACTCTTCTAATTGTGAGAGAAGCATTGTTGCTGGGGTGTTGGGAATTTCTGATAATTCCAAACAAAAAAAAATCTAAACAGAGAAAATGCTCTATTTTTGCACACAGGATCTTAACACAGGGAAGCTAAAAATTGCTTGCTGGAGAACAGATATTTTCACATGCACAATAAAACTCTGTATTCATTAACCATAACAACTACTGTTACAAAGTTCTTCCTCTCTCAGAGGGATTTACACAAGAACTTCCACAAAAAAAATTACTTTGTTTCTTTAGAAAATTTTACACTGTTGTGTGTAAAATTTCTTTACATTCACTGCTGTAAAAACAAATCTCTTACATATGTTGCTGCATTTTTCACATTCGTTATCTCAACGAACAAAACAAAACATTTTTACTTCCCCTACTACGGATTCCCTTTTTCAGCAAACAACTACATATAACATTTCCTCACGCTGTTGCATGTAATACATTACAATGCAATGAACAACATATTTTTTATTGCTATGTATAAACGAAAAAAACTTACATTTGCTGCGGAAAGTTTCTCCTCCTTTTTTTACTTCGCACTGTTGTGTGTTTCAATACACATACCATGAACAACAAAACAAAATAACATTACATATTACTTTGGACCATACTCCCGTAGACAATAAAAAATAATAAAATTAAAACATTACATATACATTTACCTATGCCCATACTTCCCGCGAATTAAACAAATAATAAAATTAAAGTTTTACCAACCTTTACTGACCGGAGTAAATTCATTAATTATTTTACTGTTAAACCTAGTGGTCAAAAACAAAAACTTTCACTCCACGCAAGTTCATTGTTGCAGGCTTGTATCAATCGTTGATCTGCCCCTCATTGATCAAACAGTTGTTGACAATATCGCATGGACTTTTCTTGCCAAAGTTTACGTTCTGATGAAAAGTTGTTTTGGAAATCAAACCTGAGGACACGCATCAGCTGATGATTGTCATCGCTACCATTTGAGAAAATACCACCATTGCGAGAAAGGCGGTGCAATGGAAACTAATGGTTTTCTGGAATAAATGAGCACGATAGTTGAAATTAATATTTCAACTATCCCCTTTAATTTCAACTACTGGATTATCAGTCATACCCAGAAATTTCTTCAAAAATTTGAAACTTTTCTGTTCCAATGGTTTGGTCAGAATGTCTGCAACCTGCTCCTGAGTCCTGCAATGTTTTAAAACAATTTCTCCATTGCTTACCAATTCTCTGATGTAATGAAAATTTGTGTCAATGTGTTTCGTTCTCTTATGAAACACAGAATTCTTGGATAATGCAATAGCTGAGCTATCGTCACAAAAAATCATAGTTCCTTTTACTTGCTCTTGGCACAAACTCCTTAACATCCTTCTCATCCAAACTGCTTGACATGTTGTTGTTGTAGCTGCCACATATTCTGCCTCTGCTATAGACAACGCTAAATAGGTTGTTTTTTAGAAGCCCATGAAATGGCTCTTGAACCCATGTGAAAAACATAACCGGATGTGCTTTTCCAATCATCTACACTTCCAGCCCAATCACTATCAGTGTATCCAATTAAATCTGAACATTCTAAAGTAGTATATAAAATGCCAAACCTTTTAGTACCTTTAACACACCTCATAATTCTTTTTGCTACCTGCCAATGTGCTTCTTTTGGCCTCTCCATGAATCTGGAAATTAAACTAACAGCATACATTATATCCGGCCTAGTTGCAGTCAAATACATGAGGCTGCCAACTATGCTCTTGTACAAACTAAAATCAAAATCCTTTCTATTGTCCTCTTTGCTGATTTTTAATCCCATCACTGTGGAAGTGATTGCTGCTTTGCTCTCCTGCATATTAAATCTTTCCAACAATTCATTAGCATATTTCTCTTGTGAGATAAAAATCCCATTTCCATATTGTTCTACTTCTATTCCTAAGAAGTATCTCAGCAAACCCATGTTAGTCATTTCAAATTCTTCTTTCATGAATGCTTTGAAATTCTCAATAAGATAATCATCATTACCTAGTGCAAAAGTTTCTTCATAGTCTCTCCCATACTGCTGCTTATATCCTTTGACAACAAGTCTTGCCTTGTGTCTTTCTACTTTGCCTTCAGCATTACTCTTGGTCTTGTAAACCCATTTAACTCCAATGGCTTCTTTTCCTTTTGGTAATTCAACTAAATCCCATGTCTTGTTTCTTTCTATGGCATTGATCTCCTCATCCATAGCTTCTATCCATTTCCTATCCTTAGTAGCATCTTCGGAATGAATAGGGTCATCAACATGAAAATATAAAGCAAACAAAGAATTCATACCTTCATTTGTTGCCTCTTGTTCATAAATGTCACTTAAATTTCTGAATTTCTTACCTCTTTCATTTGGTGTACAAGTGCTTGAAGAAGCACTTGAATTTCCTCCTTGTGGTGTGCTTGGAGAAGCACGTTCATTTCTCCTCAAGGATGTCTCTTGCTGCCCTTGTGCTGGTGCTACTATTTGGGGATGTATTTCAGCCATCTCCTCATCATCTTCATCATATAACAAAGAGATTTTAACATTCATTGTTTTCTCTATGCTTCCATCCCAAGCTTCCTCCTCAATGAACTGAACATCTCTGCTCACAAAAAAATTCTTGGTGGATGGGTTATACAATCTATAAGCTTTGGATTCCTCACTGTATCCAATGAAAATACATTTCTCCCCTTTGTTGTCCAACTTCTTCCTTAGTTGATTTGGAATGTGTGCATAAGCCACGCATCCAAAAACTTTCATGTGTGTGACTCCTTGCTTTCTCCCACTCCATTCTTCTTCCGACACCCTGTTCATGACTGCTTTTGTAGGACACCTATTTAAAATGTACATTGCACAATGTATAGCTTCAACCCAATAATCATTTGGCAAATGTTTTGCCTTTAACATACTCTTTGCCATATCCATGATTGTCCTCTTCTTCCTTTTGGTAACACCATTTTGTTGCGGAGTGTACCTGGTGGTAAACTGTTTATGAATTCCATTTTCTCTACAAAAACGTAGAAATTCTTTGGAGATATACTCACCTCCTCTATCAGTTCTTAGAACTTTGATATGCTGCCCACTTTGGTTTTCTACAAGTGCTCTGGAATTGCAAAATTTTTCAAACACTTCACTTTTGTTCTTCAGAAAATAAACCCAAGTTTTTCTAGTAAAATCATCAATGAATGTTAGAAAATATTGGCTACCTGCTAGTGATGGAGTTTGCATCGGTCCACATAAATCTGAGTGGACAATCTCTAAGGGTGATTTTTCCCTTATGCTTTTCCCTGATGGAAAACTTTCTTTGTGTTGTTTCCCCAAGATACAACCTTCACAAAGGCTGTCTGGTTCCTCTATCAATGGTAGTCCTCTTACCATTCCTTTTCTACTCAACAAGTTAAGACCTCCAAAGTTGAGATGTCCAAATCTCAAGTGCCACAACCAATTTTCATCCTTTGGTTCACTTTGGAAAGCATCTTGTGTAACTGCTGCAATTTCTACTCCATCTTTTTAATCTGCTTTTATCCCGAGAGGGAACATCCTTTTCCTTGTCATTTTTACTTCAGCAACACATCGTTTGCTAGGTGCTCTATCCATGATGGTGCATACATCATTCACAAAGAAAACATTCTACCCCTTTTGAATAAGTTGTCCAATACTTAAGAGGTTACATTTCATTTCAGGAACATAATAGGCATCTGCCATGGTTTCTTTTCACCTTTCTTTGTTAGGATATTTACTTCTCCTTTTCCCATAACAGAACCTTTACTATAAATTCCAAGTGTGACTAGTGACTTCACACTCTGATCTAACTTATAAAATAGGGCTATGTTCCGTGTCATATGGTTACTACAACCGGAGTCTAGAAACCATATATCATCACTCTTTGTTTCAGCTATATTACAGGCTAACAACAAATTATCTTGGCTGATATTTTCTCCAGTGATATTTGCACTAGTTCTATTACTCATATCATGCTGCTTCTTCACACATTCATTTGCATAATGCCCATAATTTTTACAATAATAACATTGGACATTTGATTTTTCATACCTTTGTCCTTGAGCATGAGGCTGTCCACTTTGTTGACTGCTGCCTTGGCCTTGGTTTTGATTTGGATTGTTGCCTCTTCCTTAAGTATTTGCTGGACTGTTTCTTCCACCTCTGTTTTGGCTTCTGACTCTTCCTCTCTTGTTTCCTCTGCCTTGACCTCTTCCTCTTCCAAAGGACATCTGGGTCTTACAGGCATGCTCTAGAGATGAGTTTTCATTTCTACTCAATCTCTGCTCATGTGTTATCAGTGATGCATGTAGTTCATCAACTGAGAAGTTTGTGAGATCCTTTGTCTCTTCTATGCTGGTGACAATCACATTGAACTTTGAGGGTAGGACTCTCAATAGTTTCTCCTCAATCCTCCTTTCTTCAAGAATCTCTCCATGAGACCTTATCTGTGTGACCAAACCAATCACTTGTGTGAAGAATGAGTCAATATTATCTGACTCCTTCATGAATAGATTCTCAAAATCTCTCCTCAGCAACTGTAGTTTTGATGTCTCAACTGTAGTTTTGATGTCTTCACTTTCTCAATGCCTTGATAGGCTATCTTGAGAGTTTGCCATGCTTCTTTGGATGTCTTGGCTGCTGCTATCCTTGGAAACACACTCTCATGCACTGCTTGATATAAGAACAGGAGGGCATTAGAATCCTTTTTCTTATAGCTCTTCAACTTCTTTCTCTGCCTGAGTCAAGTTGTTAAACTCATTTTCATCTGTTGGTTCTTCGAAACCATCCTCAACAAATTCCCATAAATCTTGTGAGGCAAACAGGGCTCTCATGGTTATTTCCCAATAGTCATAGTTTTTCCCATTAAATAGTTGAAGCTAAGTATTACCCATACCCACGCTAGTGCTAGTGCTGATGCTAGTGTTGGAGCCAGCCATTCTTGCACTCTTAACTATACTTCAAATACTTGACTGTGTATTTAAAAATCACTAAGTTTCTTCAATAGAAACACAAAAAAAACTAATCTGAGAAATACCTTGGATTTGTCTTGACTGAGTCTTCACTCTACTGGAGAAGCTGCTGCAGCAAGAAATCGTTCCTTCAACTTCTTTGACACCTTCAAAGAGCCTAGACAAGCTCTGATACCACTTTTGGGAATTTCTGATAATTCCAAACAAACAAAAAAAAACTGAACAGAGAAAATGCTATGTTTTTGCACACATGATCTTAACACAGAGAAGCTAAAAATTGTTTGCTGGAGAACAGATATTTTCACATGCACAATAAAACTCTGTATTCATTAACCAGAACAACTGCTGTTACAAATTTCTTCCTCTCTCAGAGGGATTTACACAAGAACTTCCACAAAAAAATAACTCTGTTTCCTTAGAAAATTTTACACTGCTGTGTGTAAAATTTCTTTACATTCACTGCTGTAAAAACAAATCTCTTACATATGCTGCTGCATTTTTCACATTCGTTATCTGAACGAACAAAACAAAACATTTTTACTTCCCCTGCTGCGCATTCCCTTTTTCAACAAACAACTACACATAACATTTCCTCACGCTACTACGTGTAATACCTTACAATGCAATGAACAACATATTTTTTACTGCTGTGTATAAAAAAAAAAAACTTACATTTGTTGTGGAAAGTTTCTCCCCTTTTTTTTACTTCGCACTACTGTGCGTTTCATTACACATACCATGAACAACAAAACAAAATAACATTACATATTACTTTGGACCATACTCCCGTAGACAATAAAAAATAATAAAATTAAAACATTACATATAGTTTACCTATGCCCAAACTTCCTGTGAATTAAACAAATAATAAAATTAAAGTTTTACCAACCTTTACTGACCAGAGTAAATTCATTAATTATTTTACTGTTAAACCTCGCGGTAAAAAAAAAAAAACTTTCACTCCACGCAAGTTCATTGTTGCAGGCTTGTATCAATCATTGATCTGCCCCTCATTGATCGGACGGCTGTTGACAATATCGCATGGACTTTTCTTGCCGAAGTTTACATTCCGATAAAAATTTGTTTTGGAAATCAGCGTGAGGACACGCGTCATATGATGATTGTCATCGCTGCCATTTGAGAAAATACCACCATTGTGAGAAAGGCAGTGTGATGGAAACTGGTGGTTTTCTAGAATAAATGTGCACGACAGTTGAAATTAATATTTCAACATGGGGTTGGAGGCTATATTGCTTTTCATGCTGCTTTGAGGAGGGTATATGACCATTTCATTCAAAATTTGACAAATAAATTCAAGGAGCTTGTGAGGCATCATTTGAACTCAGTAACAAGTCCTTATTGTCAAATTTATAGGTAAGAATACGACATGGGAAATGGATTTTTTTTATTTGGAGCATAAACCACAAGATACAGGTTCAATCGTCTACTCCAATGTTTATGGACCTTTTTGAATATCTACGATGTCCCCAAGAAGATGGATTAGATGAGGGACATGATAATGTTTCTCTACCAGGGCAACTACAAGAAATACCAAACAGAGGGTCTAATTCAAGAGATCCACTTAGAGAAATTTGAATGACTATTGTTGCGGAGGTAAATCCCCTCTGCGGACAGAGGTGGATCCCACTAGCCCCAAAAGGGGTCTAGCAACAATCAATCACGCTGCATGCAAGCTTCTAGCTATATAATTTAAAAGTCGATCTAGGAGACCAACCTGGGATCCAATGCTTGTTTGTTGTGGGGGGAAGTGTCGCTCCTATCCTCTATCTCCGGCCGGTCGCTATCCGCTCATAGATACCTGCACAAGTGAAGAATAAACCACAACAAGCATAAAATCCAAAAAACATACAGCTATGTACCAGTCAAGCAAGATACAATTCACATATCACCGATGTAACACATGAATGAAACCATAATGACAGTCGCTTTGCATTAAAAGAAATGAGAGAAGAGATTACAACCACTTAAGGCTTGACACCGTAAAACTCCTCTAGCTAGGTGGGCAGTCAGTCCGACACGTCTTGCAAAATCACTTTCTCTCTCAGCAATCCGACAGTATAACCTTACTTCCAACTTTTAGCTCAAAAAGTATCTCTCTCACACTAGCTTGTTTGCTCTTTTGCTTTGGTTTCCAAAAACTATTAACTAGCCCGTTCATTATGGGGGGACGAGGCTTTTATAGGTAAAGGGAGAAGAGATATTCATCGTATGTAGACACGTTCTGAGTTTTGGTAATGTCTCATAATAGCCATTGCCTTGGATAGAAAAGCCGAAACCCGGATGCTTTTGTGGGCTTTTTCCTTCAGGGAACTGAGTGAGCCGCAAGGGAAAAAGCATTCTAGCATGCGCTGGCCAAAAATCATGCCTAATTTGTGTGGCGCGGGCCGTGTTCTGGGACAGAGCGCTTATGGGCGTGCCCTATTTGTAAGGACTGAGCCATTGGCGCGGGGTAATACACTGTGGGCCCGCGCTAATGGGAAAAAGGCATTTTCCAAGGCTAATCTTCAGAAGGTGTCTTCAGGGTTATTGAACTTCATACTCAAGAGGCCTCAATGCAAGTGTTTTCAAGTTATGTCACTGGTCACAGGTCCGTAAATGTGTCCTCCAATGTGTGACAGTGGGGGTGCGACAAGGATGGTGGCCGATGGTGACAAATTACTGCGTAACAGATGCCCCCTAAAGCATGAGCCTTGAGAAAGAGAGAGAGGTGAAGTGCTTTACAAGATCATATCGAACTGCCGCCGAGAACCTGCATAGAGAGATACAGTATGATAGTTCAAATACATGATGTATGTGGTATGGACGCAGCCATCCATTGACAGAGTGTATAATAATCAAGATCCGTAGTATGGACGCAGCCATCTAGTTGGGACCGATGAATAGACTCCGGTATGGTCACAGCCATCCAGTGAAAGAGTCATGTATCAAAATCACGCCTGGATTACAACAGACACAATCCAGGGTCTTGCGCTCCATCTCGATCCGAACACAAGTACCAGTCCAAGCATGTGAACATGTAAGTTGAAGTCGAACGTGTTTGGACATCGCCTGATTACCAGTCAATAATGAAAACTGTTAACAGACGCGAGAGGTACCACCAATAATGACAATGGCCCTCAAGGTACTACAGGTACAGTCTACGGCGTGTGAATGTATGAGCCGAAGTCGAACACCCGTAGAGTTATTCGATCGGAGGCCAATGATGAAAACCTCACGTCGAATACGAAGAACTTGCCATTAAGGCATGCAAGCTCCAAGGTACCGGAAGGGAGTCTCTAGGCCACTTTCCTGGATAATGAGCTGAAGTCGACAGGAAGTGGTCTTTGTCGAAGGTGGGCCATAATGTTTCCCACATCATCGACGCGAGACGGGAAGATGCAATGTTGTGAAATGAGAGTTATGAACTATCAAGCGGAGGCGGTTTTTTCTTCTTTGCAGAGGTGGACTTCTCTTGAACATATTGACGGCACGACAGCGAAGTTGGCAGTATTTTGACATCATTAGATCAGAGGTCATGATGACGAGGCAATGAGCAGATGAGAGGCCAAAAAAGGATCACCCAAACCCACGGAGGCAAGTGAAAAGCCAAATCAGATATCCCCACCCTGACGCAAAAACAGAGGAGTGCCATGTTCAAGAGCGACATACTGTCGACGCGACTTTTGATTATGGTTTCAAAATTTTTCCCCCCGCCATTTCTGGCGAGTACCCCGATTATTTTTGAACAAGCTTGAGGGGGATAGCATATGCTTGCAGTATAAGTCCGACCTTCGGTCGAATCCAACCTAGTATTATGGTTTAACGAGCCCTAGGGAGGAGAGGCTCAAATCTCATCACGGTGACGAGTCCAATGTCGTCAGGTTTTAACGAGTCCGACATAGGAAAAACTCGGAGTCTTTTCATGTGGAGGAGAGGCTCAAATCTCATCACGGTGACGAGTCCAATGTCGTCAGGTTTTAACGAGTCCGACATAGGAAAAACTCGGAGTCTTTTTCATGTTTAGAGAGTCTGAAAAAAAACACGGAAAAGGAAACTCTAATCCACTGTCGTCAGGGTTTAACGAGTCCGACATAGGTAAAACTCGGAGTCTTTTTCATGTTTAGAGAGTTTGAAAAAGACACGGAAAAGGAAACTCCAGAGGTCCTTTTTCGTACAGTTTGTGTCTCTCGGGTCCGAAAAAGTTTAAAATGATACCCGAAAGAACCGCCCGATTGTTACGATCGAGGAGTACTTTTCATGAGTAGTGACTCTGATCTGAAAAAGTAAAAAAGGGATCAAAATCACATCGTTTCGCAACCGTTAACGAGTTTGAAACGACAAAAACCCGGTAATCTTTTAGTGTTTAAACAGTCGATAAAAGAACTTAAAACGACCGCCTCTTATTAACTGTTTAACGAGTCAAGAGGGACAACTCGGCAATCTTTTCCGCTTTAAGGTCAGGAAAAGAGCTGAAAGCGGACCATGGCGATAACATTTTTCTTGTGTTTTTACGAGCTTGAAAAAGTCAAAAAGACGCTCGATAGAACCACACTAAGCCCTGTTATCACTCGATCAACAGTGGGAAGGCTATTTTTTACAAAAACACACCTAAAAAGACATTCTTAAGGTGTTTTTGGGCCAAAATAGTGCTATAAATAGTAAAAAGTAAAAAATAAATTTACTTTTCACTTTTTACCCTACAAGTGCACTGTTGGAGGGTTTTGGTGCGAAAATTCAACTGCTGATCGCGACCAATCCAGGACACCATTTGAGTTGCCGTCTATGACAGGTAAGCGGCCTCATCCTCAGCCTTATTTTCATTTAATTTTTATTGATTTCCATCCATATTTGGCACCCCTGCAAGAGGGTTTGCAAAATTTTAGGTCGGCGCGGGATTCCGGCACGGGATCGCGCTAATGGCGGATTTTTAACACGGAGGCCGCGCCATTAGTGCGACTATTTTAGAAACAGTCGCGCCATTGGCGCGAACCCGATTTGCATGAAATTGGACCGTTAGAAACCCAAATTCCCCTCAAATTATATTTCAATATTTATCTAATGATTGAAATTTGTTGTTTGTTTGCAGGATTATGTCCAAAATGGTGGTTGAATGGAAAGAACGAGAGCACGGGGATGTTGATGCCCAAGCTCTGGCTGATGATGGCTGTATGGCGGCACTGAGAGACTGTGGTCTCAAGAAGTTTTTCCATACCTCCTGTCTACGTGCGCAACCCGAGCTACTACAATTCATCGTAGATGCTTGGGATGTAGAGGATCAGGTTTTCCGCCTGAAAGACCAGACATTGGAACTAGACGTTTCCGATGTCTACTTTATCACGGGTTTATCACGGCGGGGCGCACGCCCTATTTTGACAGGTAGTCGACCTTCTGCAGAGAAGATCAAGGAGGTGAAAGAACGGATATGTCCTGGTGCACGCTTTGGCGAGAAAAGCAGGAAGGTGGATATCAACACGATCCCTAGCTTGGTTCTGCGGATCGTCTTGTTTACCATTACCCGGGCAGCGGGTGTACAGGCACCCCATGAGGCCAGCAAGAATCACCTGCTGTTGGCCACTGAGTGTCTCCATCCCACAGTGTTTGATTGGGCGTCAGCGGTGACGACCAATATCAAACGACAGCTTACTGCGTGTAAGCGGGATGGGAACAAACAGTTTGGGTACGGGTCGATCATTGTGACCTTCTTCTTAGAGAGACTGCCTATTTTTCGGGTACCTGGGGGGATAGTGGCAGATCCAGTGCCGAGGGAGCCGAGGTTGCATCGGTGGGCAGAGCTCATGCCCAGAGGAGGAGGGGGCCAACATATGTCGTGGAGGCCCGAGTTCTTTATCTGGCTCCGGCATTAGATGATAGTCGTTGAGGACTGGCCCTATGCGGGCACGGATTTCACCGGAGATCCCGATCTCCCTCTACCTGATGGAGAGGATTGGGATGAGGAGCTGGGTAAGAACTCTATATTTTTTTGATGTTATATATATATGTGATTTTTGCTAATACATGTCTATTTTCTAACAGCGTCTATATGTGTATACAGATGTTGGCGCGGAGCGGCCAGTTGACGTGCCTCATAATGTGCGCAGAGCGCAACCCGCAGCAGACCCTCAGGTGGAGGGTGAGGATGACCTGGTGTAGAACCTTGAGGCACTGACTCGAGGTATCCCGGACTATGGCAGGTTAGCAGATGTGCCTAGAGCTTATCAGAGGCATACGGTGGGGGTGTCTACTCGTGTGCACCGTCTGTTGAGACGTTTGGTGCGGGCAGTGGTATGCTACCATGAGCACCACCGTGCCTAGATATCTAGGGTTCATTTTTTGTACATTTTGAGGAGTACGGTGTTTAGCGGCTGTATAGATTTTGACATGTATTGTTTTTTTTTGTAACGCGCGGGGCGCGAATACTTTGACTTACATATATATATATATACATACGAGATTTTTTGGATGGATCATGTACATGTGATGATGTCGCGATCATGTTACGCAAGTGTGGCATAACATGTGACCCATGTGTTTTTGTATGTTTATGTGCTTTTGTTTTGTTCATGGATGGATCTTTATACATGTGAATGTGCTTTATATGCTATGCGACTTTTTGGACACATATGTGATCTAATGTATCTAGCGCATAACAAACGACCCGATGGAAAACGTATACCCGCACATATTTTATTTTTATACAAGATTTTATTTTTATACAAGCTTAAAAACATGTGGAATTCATGTAAACTATGCTTGATGGAAGGTGAAAAACAACGGGCGTGCCCCCAAAGATTGTGTAGCTAAGTGATGTGTCAATCCGAGGTGTATGCCCCCCAAGCTTGAATCCATTGAAAATGGATTGAAGGTTGATAAAGGGTTGTGCGTTGAAAAACATGGACGCCCGGTTCATTATTTTAACGAGGTTGACATAATATGTATGAACTATCCTCGACTATACAGTGTCTCATTATTTTAACGAGGTTGAGACATTAAGAAAACTATCCTCGAGGAGCATGCAAAGCCCTGCTTGTGCATCAGACGATGTTCAAATGAAACAAAGGTTGATGAACAAACAGAGGTTTGCATCCTTCATCTGACTCAATTTCATTTTTTAAGGAGCTTGACATTGAGAAATGAACTATGCTCCGACCAATCATGTTTCATTTTTTAACGAGGTTGCGACACGATCAAAACCATCCTCGAGGAATTCGTATTTCATTATTTTAAGGAGCTTGAGATAGGAAAAACTATGCTCCGACATATCGTGTTCATAGAGAAGAGTAAGCCGGGGCTTCCTGAAGTGGTGATCTCGATGGGAGATCAAAGCCGTGTAGACCGGAATCTAATGCCCCCACAGCACTGTTGACCATGTGGGTAGTGCTAGGTGGAGATGGGGTAAAGGTACTCACATAGTTGACCTGCGAATAGGCAGGGTCAACTGAAGGAGGAGGACCAGAAGGGGGTGACCATGATAGAAGGGAGCTAAAGAATGACAACTGGTCAATAGTGACAATCCGTCCGTTATGTGGAAAACAGATGACGCGGAAAAGCGAGGAAACTAGAGCTCCCATGGCATAGATGTAGTCACGACTAAGGAGACAATTGTTTCCAAGGGCATTTTGAGTGACCATGACATCTAGAAAAACGGTCTTGCCGCCCAAAGTAATAGGTAACTGAGGGAGGATGCCTAATGATTGAGATGTTCTTCCGTCGAAAGCCAACAGGGTGTGTGTGATTGGCTTAAGTGGCGGGGAGCCGATATCTTTCCAAGTGGTATATGACATCAGGCTAGCGGATGCGCCTTCATCTATGATGGTGCCAGGTAGGGCCGTGTCATAGGCATGCACGGTGATCTGGAAAGGTACATGGGATGGGAGGCGATATGAGGTCAGTTGACTCCAATCAAAGGAGATAGCTGAACTGTGGGGTAGGGGAAGCAGATAACTGCCTGTATGCTCGAAAGGAGCTGGTGGGGGACCCTCTGAATCGAAATGGATAAGAGGATCGTCGTAGGATTCAGGAGTTGACGAAATATGAAGAACCTGTTGATGATCGTTATCTGGAACAGGTTTGTCATCGGGAAAAGGTTCGTCAACTGATGATAAACTTGAATGAGCACAATCGTCGATCGAGGGTTGATCGGGGATAAGCTGGATAGGACCAGGTGCTGTAAGAGGGGACTGATCAAGAGAGGTAGGTGAACCGGTCTTGTAATCAGTAGGAGGGCTTTCTACGGGTGCAGAGAGACGCTGATATCCAGCGGGAAGTTGGGGTGGAGGCTTGGCGAGACTTTCCAACATAGAGGTGGCTTTGTCCAGGAGTGGACAAAGGTGAAGGAAGTGAGGACCTTCACAAAGTTTGCAAGGGAATCTAATCTTCCCTTTACCTTTCGAATTTTCAACTGAAGGGGTATCATCGCTGTGAGGGACAGTGGACGGTGATGGGCGAGCTGGATCACAGGCCCATATCCTCAAGACCCTGGGAATGCCAGGACAATCTCGAATGAGGTGGTGTTCTTTGCAAAGTTTGCATGGAAATTTGACTTTGGGTGGAGGAGTAGGAAGGAGTCCGGCTTCTGTCGTCCGTGGTGGAACAACAGGTGTGTTTGTAGCCTTCTGTGTGTGTGGGACCGTTCCCTTGCATGACTTTTTCTTCGGGGACTTCTTCTTCTTCTTGTGAGCGACCTGGGTACTTCCACCAGGCGAAGAAGGAATCGTTGAAGTGGGTGTCGAAGGGGTGGGGTCTACCTGCGATTCAACCGGGGGTTGAGCAGGGGGCGGGACTGACGTAGTATCAGCTGACATAGAAGGGACCACAAAGTTTGGAAAAAGCCAAACTGGTAACCCGACAGTTAACCCTGGGAGGGTTAGTGTTGCCATATAGAGGGTACCAGTACTTCCAGTGGAAGGGAAACGACCAGCATCCCTGCTCGGTGGGGGAGCTAGGTTGATGAAACCCGGGAGGCTTGCCATGAAAAGACAAATTCCTAGCCAAACTATCGCACTCAAAGTCTAAATGGGTAATGTGATCGCGGTCGAATAAATTATTAAGACATTTTAATTTGACCTTTTCATATTTAGAGAGTCGAGAAAA
>APFE031383903.1:194706-219050 GCA_000404065.3 Pinus taeda | reverse complement strand
TGGATCAAAGGAGCGAAGGCATCTCCAAACTTGCGTTGGAAATGAGGTAGGCCTTAAAACACACTTGTTTCCCATTATTTATAAAGCACATTTAGAGAAAGATAGTGTCTGGTTGGTTTGTTTGTCATTAGGTCTTCATTAGATTCTAGGAAGGTCTGTCTTTTCCGCAAGATCGACTCATTCCGCGTGACACCTAGTCTCCCCAACGCTATTGGATTTCGCTCTTTAATCAAACTTCTATGTTTTAAGTTTAGAGTGGCCTTGGAGAGTTAACTCTCCTCTCACCTAATCCAAGGCCCTAAATAAACCTAAATCTTATTGGTGTATTCTGATGACAATACAAAAAGTTCTAGTATATTTTATTAAGCGCTTGATTTTAAGGGTTGTTCTTTTAAGTCAAGGGATAAATGGGAGTGAAATCAATGATGTGTGTATGACTCAATTGAAATAAGTGAAAAAGTAACTACATGAATGCAATCATTTTTCCTTCGATGAAAAGAGAACTCTACGTGGGTTCTACGAAACTTTTAGAAAGAAAAAAACTTTTTCTTTTTTTTTCTTGCAACACACTTTACACATGCAAAAACCAAAAAGATTACTAATGCTTTAACAATGCAAACTATACTAATGAAAAGTGTAATGAAGATGCAAGATCCTAAATCACTTCAAAAATGAAAGCAATTGTTTATAATCATTAACAAGCCAACTTAATTATTGAAGATAATATAAATTTTGAACGCAAAAAATTCTCTCCAAAAAAGAAGGACAGATCGTAAGTGATCACAACTCACTTTCAAAAAATGAAAAAGGAACCAAAAAATTGGCTAAAGAAAAGAAAAACAATGTTTTTTAATACTTTTTCTTTTTCAAGAAATAATCAAAACAACTTTTCGAAAGCACTCTAAATGCCACCAAAGACTCAAAGGCCGAAAGCAAAGAAAAAGGAAACTTTGTAAGTTACCAATTCAACACAAGTGAAAACTTGAACAAAAGGGGCTTCAACTTGCACTAAATGATCCAAAAGTAGCAAAATAACTTTGAGAAACTGACCAAGAAGTCAGGAAAGAAACACTTTCAAATTCGTCAAATGGAAACTTTCAAAAAGCAAGAAAAGGTGCAAGGCCACAAAATGATGGAAAGCAAAGCAAGTAGACCAATAATCAAGCTTGACACAAAGATTGAGAATAATTTGTTGTTCCAGAGGACTAGAACAACCAAGAACCTCCATAAGAAGTCTTGTGTGTTCAAACACAAATCATAAAACTCACTCAAAAGCAAACCTAGGCCAAAAGCTTTTCAAAATAGTAAGCTCACTAAATAATTAAATTCTAAAGATAGAAATTGACCACTCAAAAAACAAACAGACCAAGAAATAAATCTTTCTAGGCAGAAAGATTTGAAAAAATCATGTAAAAAATCGTATACGTGACTTTGTTCCAGCACAGTTGCGTGTACACACACTTCTGACAAAAGAAACTCACGTATACACGGTTTCAATTCACAGAAACAAGCGTGTGTATGCTTCTGTAAACAGACAAAGGTGTGTATGCTAAGTTTTGCAAGAAAAATAAAAAACAAGGCCTAAAACAAAGATCAGACTTAAAGTCTGAGTTCCTATAGGAGCAAGCAATACTATCACAGCAAGCAAACCAAGACCTAAGCCCTGACTGACACTGAACAACCCAAACTGAGAATAACAAGATTGTTATCCCCAATGGAGTTGCCAATTCTGTTATGAGAATAAGTACCCTAGGGATTTGGGTCAGAACCCCAACAGAGCAAGAGTAATCTACAACAAGAAACATGCATACAACTTAGGAAACATGCTTAAATAAACAAACTATGTATGGATGAACATACCTGGATGTCCTTCGTTTGGGTAGTTCCAGTAGGGTTTAGATCCTTTGCAACTCCTGATGATCTTCGAATTTTCAAATCAACCAATCTGAACATACATAGAAGCATATAAATAAAGCATTTTAGTGAAATCAACTTTATATCAAATAAGTAAGATGATTAGTTATACATCCAAATGACATTCATACATGAATTACAACAGTATCCAATGCATAAACAAGGTCAATCTCAGGAACAAGATAGTGTTTCATTTTATTGTAGAAAACTATAATAAACATGGAAAGAGTTCACCTGAGTCTTCTTCTTCCTGCTACAAGCAGAGCCATCCTCCAGGTCTGTCCAGTCCCAGTCTTCAACAACCTCCTTCCATAACCAATACCATGATATCTCAAGCAAGTGGGAGAATATCAACACTCAAGGAAACAAGGGTTTCCTAAACTTGGGGAGGTGCTTGAAGCACAGGGATACTTCAAACTTGGTCAGGAAATAATCTCAGTATGGTAATTCTATCTCCTCTCTCCTCCTTAAGGCCTTCCCATAAAAGTCTATTTATACTTCTCCCAATTAGTTTTTTAGTTGGGAAACAATTGGGCCACAGGAACTAGGAGGTAATCAACAAGTAAAACCCATGAACTCCGCCCATAGTTAAGGAAATTTAATTTTTTTAAGTGTTTTAACACATATACGCGGGTTGGGTATTAATGAACTCATGTGTACACACTTTTATCATAGGGAAAAGTATCATATAGGAAGTAAAACACTGTTTTTATAATATTTGGACCAAGTCTAGAAGGAAGGGCTACCCTAGGCCATAAACCAAGCATCACAAATACCAAGGGTGATATTTGGAGCTATAACAGATTTTCAATTGTATAAGGGCATTTTTAGATCAAGAAAATGAAAGGCTACCAAGTTCATCAAAACAACCATTGTACAAGACTGAGAAAGGCTCAAAACAACCATCAGAAAAGGTAATGGAAAATTCAAAGCAGTCTGAAGAGAAAGTTTAGAAAATTGACCGAAAACAAAAATAAGATGTACAACCCTAGGAAGAGGAACATGACCTTTGGACCATGGACTTTGATGGCACTCTTGGGAAATATGGAGTAGGTATTGGCATTTGGATTCAAAGTCCACATCATCAACAAGGTAAGCTCCCTCAGAATGTTAGATTATGCTCATACAAGTTAGCTTTTGATTGCACTAACAATGTGTAGTATGAAGCACTGATCACAGGTTTAAAGATCTTGAAAATGTTAGGTGCATGAAAAATTACAATGTATGGTGACTGAGAACTTGTGATCAAGCAAGTTAAAGGTGAATATCAAGCTCACCATTCACGAATGAAACAATATAGAAATGTGGTTTTAGATATTCTTAGGATGTTTCCTAAATATACACTTTCAGTTGTACCAAGGAGTCAGAATCTTATGGCAAATTCATTAGCTACAACTGCAAGCAATTTAAAAATTTCCATTTTTTCAAACAAGAAATTTGATATTCATGCGAAGCATCAACCCTTTGTTCCTAACAACTTGCGATATTGGCGAGTATTCTAGGATGACAAGCAGGTGAATAACTTTCTTCAGAGTGAAGGAGAGTTTGAGAATTGTTCCATGGATGAATTTTATGATAAGGATGATCAAGTCATCAATGCAACCCAAGTTCATATATTACAATTGAAAGACAACAATATCCCGAAAGGTCTCGTACCTTTAGAAGACTTGTTTGATTAGGATGATGTAGCAAGGAAGCCTACATTAATACCTACTGAGAAAGGTGTGGAAGATGTGAACATCGGAACATTAGACAATCAAGAACTGATCAATCTGTCCAAATCATTATCTCCCGAGGTAAAAGAGAAATACGTTCATTTAATGTCTGAATTTTCTAATGTTTTCACTTAGGATTATGCAGACTTGAAGGAGTATGATAAGAAAATAATCTAGCACACCATCCCGATTAAGCCCAATCAAAATCCCTTTAGACAAAAGTTAAGAAGGATTAACCCATTGTTGCTACCATCCATAGAGATAGAAATTAACAGACTCTTCAAGGTGGGCATCATCGTTCCCATCAAATTTTCTGATTGGACATCAAATATAGTCCCGACGAGAAAGAAGACCAAAGAAATTAGGCTCTGCGTAGATTCAGAAATTTAAAAATAGTGTCTCTAAAAGATAATTATCCTCTTCCCAAAATGGACCATATCCTTCAGAGAGTTGTGGGCACTTCCCTACTGCCACTTTTGATGGCTACTCTGGTTACAATAAGGTTTTAGTGCATGAAGATGATTAGGACAAGACAAGATTCACCACACCTTGGGGCACATTCAAATATGCAAAATTGCCATTTGGTCTTAAAAATGTAGGGGCCACTTTTCAGTGTGCCATGGACATAGAATTTTTAGATGAAAAAGATGTCTTCTCAAATGTATACTTAGATGATGTAACTATATTTTCACATTCAGACGATGAACATTTGCATCATTTAAGAGTCATTTTTCAGAAATGTAGAAAGTTCGGGATCTCCCTCAATCCAAAGAAAAGTCTGTTTGCTATGGAGGAAGGAGAAATTCTCAGTCACATCATTTCAAAGGATGACATCTGGATTGACCCTTCACGAGTAGAAGCCATTCAACAAATTGACTTCCCTCGCAGCATGAAAGAAATCGAAGCATTAAGGGGTAAGATGATTTTCTTACGAAAATTTATTCCTAATTTGGCTAAACATCTTAGAGAAATGTTCAATATGTTGAAAAAGGATAATGAGGTGAAGTGGTTAGAAGAAGCCCACAATTCCTTTCATGCAGTAAAGCTGGCCTTAACCACTGCCCCTGACACTAGCGCTACACGTTTGACAATTGGCCCAGTTTTTCACTGTTTCTCTCCAAATTTTATTTTTACCTATGGGAAATCATTATTTTATTGGTGTAATTGATGTGGTTGATGTAATTATTATTTTTTTACTATTACCTAGGGTAATTACATTAGGTAAATGGCCTCCATGACTTGTAATGAATCAGTTTATTGAAGTTAGGGGTAAGTCACTTTGACCACCCTACACTCTAGCTATCAGTTTAGTTTTTGTTGTAACTGTTAGTGTCAGTATTTGCATACGTCCATTAGGGATCAAAATTTTCTCTTTGCATTGTCATTTTAGGGGTCCCATACTGAAAATTTTGCATCTTTCCATTAGGTCATGTCACACTGATCGACTGATGGTTGTCTTCTCCTTTGGAAATTAAATTTTTCCCTCATAAAGTATACTTGTTGACCCTTCTTCATGTTGTCTTCAATTATGGTTTCATGGTCAATCTGCAATCATGGTCCATTAGGTCATAGGGCATGTTTTCATTATGTCTTAGGGTTTCACTACCAAGGTCAAGATGCCTGATTTTCTGTGTAAATAAAGGTCAGCAAGGGTATGAGGATGATGAATAAGTTAAGCATGATGGCTTGTAGGTCATAGCCACTAAAATAATTATCTTTTAACCTAATGTAATCTTCACCTCAAAAACATGTTTTTGAGGTGAAAACAGAGTATTTTGAGTTTATTTGTATTTCATATGTAATTTTAAGTCACTATATGTAATAACTGATCCCATTTTCACCAAAGCATCTCTCCTTGGTGCATGACAAAGAAACACTGCAAAAATCAATTCAAGTCAAGCATTTATCCACCTGCAAAGAGACAAAGAAGAAAGGCATTAAAATAGAGTTTTGAGAAGGATAAGAAGCATTAGAAAGTGGGTTTTTCAAGTCAAAAATCAAAATCTACTCCTATTTAATCTCCCACATTTCATTTTCAAATTCATTATTCTCATTGGCAAGCAAGGAGTCAAAAAAATGAGAAGAAGAGGCAAGCTTGAGTGAGTTTTGGGTGAAGGAAGCTTGGTGTTGCACTTCTGGATGGTGGCGCTGCGCTTTTGGAGAAGTGGAGCAGTGGCGCTACGTGTTGGCAGAGCGGCATTGCACTTCTAAGGTGGATAGGTTGGTGTTTCACATTGAAGGCTAGCCGTTGCGCATCTAGAAAATTTCCCCAGTGCAATTTTACACTGGCACTATGCGTTGAGACCGGTGCTGCGTGTTTGGGCACCATGCTGCGTGTTGAGAAGGAAGGCTAGAAAAGCCTCAAAACTTCCAAAAAACTCCAACTTTGCTATCTCTGACTTGTCCACAAGTAATTTGACATCCCTCACTTCGGTTTTTGTTTGCATATCCACATCATAAGCATCATTTTCCTTGATAAACATGAAACCCTAAAAATCTCCCTTGTATGCCTAAAAACCCTAAACTATCATTGTTCCTCCTATCACTCACTACAGCTCTAAACCCTGTCCCTATTTCCCTATTTCCTATATGTTTGTCCCTTTATCCCTATTTCATATTTCCCATCCCTTTTATCCCTTTTCCTTAAGGGAAATTTCTCAAAACAAGCCCTCCCTCTCATTTCCTACTCCTTCATTCATTTCCTAGCTACAAGCTCATCCCACATCCCCTCATTCCTAAAAAAACTTTCACTCATTCCCTTCATACAACCTCAGCCTTGCAAACATGGACCAAGAGGACTGAGACTATGAGGAGGAGGCAAACACAGGCAGTGACACCTCAGCAGATAAAGCTAGGCAACAGAGAAAACCAAACAAGGGAGGTAGGATTATCAAAGAAGAGCCATCAAACCTTAGGGAATTGGAGGCCTCTCATTTGGTTGTCACATGTTTCAGATATATTGGCTTCTATGAGTTCTGTGAGTAGGTAGAGAGAATTTAGCATCACCCTGAGCTCACTAAACTTTTTGTAGCTCATCTTCAGGACAACAGAATGACCCTTGTTGGGGTGACATTCACAGTTTCGCCTTCTATCATCTTAGATGCCACCAATATTCCGAATGTAGGTGAGAGGTGGTATAAGGCCCAGAACCTGGATGAACACTACTATGAGCCTTATATCAAACCCCAGTACAAAAATGAGGTGAAGAGACTTTTTCCTTTCAGATTTCTCGAGGACAAGTATGTTCCCATGATGAAAATCATCATGAAGTATTTCACTTATGAGGGAAGATTCTCCAGCCTGTACACCTATCAAATCAGGTTCCTCATGCATTTTACCATGGTGAGGATGTTAAACCTCCCTTAGTTCTTGTTCAAAAATATTTAGAAGATGGCTCATCTTGTCCAGAAGAAGCCATACCCTCAGCAGATGAGCAGTCTCTATCATTACTCCTTGATCAAGATCATTGTGCTTCATCATCTCAGTCTACTCAACATCTCTTGGGAGACTTTTATTTCTCATGATATCTTCAAGGATCCTCAAATTCCTCCACTAGTGTCTCAAGAAGCAAGAGGACCTTCTAGCAGTGTTTAGGTGAATGAGGAAGACAAGGAGACTAGAACTACTGAGGTGCCCGTTTACATGACATATCAGAGGGGAACAAGGAGATTATTTGTAGCCAATAGGCAAGTGTTTTTTCCACGGGATGTGGAAGGGACCTTGCCTTCTTCATTAGTCCATAGGCAAATGCTAGCTCCATAGGATGTGGAAGGGGCTTTGCCTTGATCAGCACAACAGGTATAGGTGCAGCAGCTGCACAAAGGGAAGGAAACGTTTCTAGAGCACAGTCTTGATGATTAGGAGGAAAGGAACTTTGACTTGACTGAGCATGATGAGTCGGAGCAGCGGTATACCCATCATGGAGTGGAAATCATTGACTTAGAGGCTCAAGATGAAGAAACCATCAAAGACATCATCATACAAGAAAGGGAAGCTCAAGTACAAGCTTTGGTAGACAATTTGGAGAGGTCCAAATATGTCATTACATATTTGGAGCAAGAAAACAAGCAATTGAGTGACAAACAAGTCCTCATGGAGCAAGAAATGCTCAAGATGAAATGACAAAGTGGCAAAGAGGCATAAGTTCCTTTGACTCCTATTGAGAAAGAGATTGAAGAGGATAGAGAAACTTGGCTTGAGAGATTCAACTTGCACCTTGAGAAGCTGCTACAAAAGGCCAATAGAGACAATCAGATGATCAGACACATGGCCTATCATTACAGGACCCAAAACAAGACTTGCAATATGAGGGTCAAGAAAATGAAAGTTAGGATTAGGTAGGTTTTGAAAGGAAAAAATGAGGAGTATAGGCGTAGGACGCTTGCTGAAGCTTCCTTGGCTCATCAAGACACTTAGTGATGGTGCTTCTCACCAATTTTGGGACAGTTTGGAGGATTTTTTGTCACTTGCAAATTTTGGAATTCTTTACACAGTAAAACTACCTAGACGAGCAGCGCCACTGCCACTGCACTTTTCCTAGGGGAACTCAATGAAGAAATGGTTTGCATTTTTGGATTTAGAGAAATGAGGACATGCACCCTAGAAATTTTTAATGTTTTTGGGGTATAACTGGTCCACCAAAACGTCAAAAAAAACCCTAAAAATGACCTTTCTACCACTTGTTGGACACGCAGAAGCAGTCTTGGGAGAATAAAGTTTTTAGGGGTCAAATTAGATTCAAATTCATATATTCTAGGTGTTTTAGAAAGTACACTAGAATAAATTTCTAATGAGCTATCATGGGCTCAATTTGGATGTCGGGAAGGCCTACAAGATGGACTTAAAGTGGCACTATGCGTTGGGCAAGTGGCACTGTGCATAGGGCAGTTTTTGCTCAGGGTTGCTATTTTTCTAGTTTTTGACTATGATCATGGATTCTATCTCATGGATGATGATTCACCTTTGTAAATGATGACTTTTCATGTAACTATGATAGATAAATAATTATAGAGGGTAGAATCATTACCTTAGGAGTCGCTTTGAGCTCAAATGAATCAGTTTTTCACTTTTAGAGGCAAGTTGTTGATGATGCCTATATTCCTGTTTCTTATTTAGTAATAGTTAGATTAGCTCCTCATATTAGGGATTCGACCCCTGAGGATGGGAGGAGGTTGAAATCATGTCTGTATCTTATTCTTTTTTCTCATTGTAAAGGGTTAGATTTAGTTGGATGCTCATACCTTGACTGTACACCTTTTGTAAGCAGTTTGGCAGGAGATTAATAAGAATTGCAGCTATATTTATGGGATCCATGTGGTATGAGTTTTAGTACAGTTTATCCTTCTGTAATAATATGGTAATGTGTTTTGTATGCTTCTTTAATCATTTCATTGCTTCTAGTTGAATGTTTTCAAGTTGATAAGTGGAATTCATTGCATCAGTGCTCTGCCTTGGGAAACCATTCACCATTTCATGTTTTCTGCAGTCTAGTAAGGATCTATGGTTTTCACATGCCCTTCTTAGCTTCTCACTAGTCTAAACATCTCACCCCATCAATCCCTTGAGTGCTAAATCATATTCCTACCTTGCCCCATTGAACACCCTGCAATTCTCACCTAGTTCCCTGGACCTAAACTGTCCAACTCCTCCTAATCTGGAAAAACCCCTACAAAATCCAATCAAAACATCGTGCTACTATACCTAGCCTAAAATCCTTTTCCTAATCTAGTCATCTTGGTTGAGATCCTTATGGAGAGAGCCCTCTCCTGGCTTAGTAGGGCTAGCTACTTGGCTAAGCATGGTTTGTAGTTACCCTAGCTTGCCTTCCTTCAGCCTGAGGTTCAATCCTGGTGCTAACATAGTAACGACCATACAAGGGTTAGGAAAGACTAATCACTTCGGTAATATCTTTCATTTGAATTCTTAAGCTTATGGATGATGATTTTTAGAATTTACTAGGCTGAATTGGAAAGTTGTAAAACAATATATAAAACTTCGAAATTTGAGCACACTAGCTTCAAGAAAGTACACTAGGACCATTCCTGATCCAAATCCTACCCTAGTAGTGCATAATCCTAATCTGTTTTTAGGAAGACTCAAGAAACAATAAAGTTCAGTCAGTCCCATGCCTTCAATAAAAGTAGATTCTTGCCCTGACGAGTGGTTGTTTTTAGAAGACCTCCCATTTGATCTATCATTTAACCTTTCCCTATTCAGAACTAGGTTTGAAAGTGCATTTGAAGATATAGTTATAGACCTAGATTTTATTGTAGATATCGAAGTCCAAAAGGAAAACTAGTTAATTGATGAGTATATCCTAAATTCCCCTCAATCATCCCTCACTACTGCTAAGATCCATGAGCTTTCTAAATCAATGTCCACTACCCTCAGTGCATCATTATTCCCTTCAATCTCTGAATTTCATTCCCTACCTCCATTCATACCTTCTCTTCCCCATCCACTTATCATTCCCCATCAATCACCTATTCCTCCTAGTTCTCCATCAACTACTCCATCAACTCCTAGTAGCCCGATCCTTGTTGTAAATCCACCTCAAGTTATGGTTGCTTGGTATGCACCCCTTTTCTTACCTCAGAATCCTGGTGCCATGCCCACTTATTATCAAACCAAAATACCTTTCTTTGATGCTACTCACACCATTACAGCTCAGCAACATGTTGATAGAATGAATGATTTCTTTGACCTCCATGAAGTAGAAATTGAAGATGTGTCGATGAGATTGTTTTTACAAAGCTTTGGAGGTGAAGTTAGAAAATGGTTCAGAGCTTTACAAACTTCTTCCATCACCACCTTACCAATCCTCCATAGGCAATTCTTGGATTGGTGGGAGGTGAAGAACAATCCACTTCATATTTTGTCCAAGTATAAGAACATCAAAAGAAATACCGGCAAGAATGTCCAAGACTATTATGTGAGGTTTAATGCAGTATAAAATGCTATTCCGGCCAACATGAAACCACCGGAAGGATTGGCTTTGCTCAAGTTTCCAGATGGTTTCGATGTTGATATGGCATATCAGTTGCGGGAACATGATCCTACGATACTAGAAGACACACAAAAGAATGTGGTGAGTGTAGAAGCAAACTTGATGGCCAAAAGAGAAAGAATGAGATCAGAGAAAAGAGTGACGATGAAAGAAGATGCATCTCCTTCCGATGTAAAGATGGATACATTGATTTGAATAGTGGAAAGGATGGTTGACCGGTTAACCATCACAAATAGACTTGAAGCACCAATCTGGAATCCAAATTTTAGAGGGCAGTAGCAACCCCAATTCCAAATCAAGCAAAGAGAACAAAAGGCACTAGAGCAACCAACACTACAACAACAGATCAGAACTCCCTTACAACAAAATTATGTTTAAGGTATGGAAGAAGAAGATGACAAAGATCTAGTAATTGAAACAAATCACTTTTTTACTGCTGATGGTATGCCTATATCTCTGACCAAGGATGAAGAATATGTAGAAGTTCTAGACATTAAAAGGGATGAAGATTACATCTTGACAAATGATGTGGTTTTGGAGGCTAAATTTGATGATTATCAACATGGTTATATGAATGATTTGTCTTCACAATAGAGGCAGTACTCTTTAAGGAGCAGAGGTGTACCAATCAATCCCATTCATAAAAGAACGGATGTGCAATCAAAGAATGATTCCTCAAACACTCAGAAGAAAGGGAAAGAGCTTGCTGATTCGAGTCCCAGCGAAGTACCATCAACAAGTATCACTACAAATGAGAAGAATAATCAGAAAAAAGATAGTGCAATGAAAGACCAAGCGGATAAGAAGGACATTGGTATCAAAGAGGTAGAAAAAGTATCGTCCTTTAATTTAGAAAGTGAAATTACTAAGTTAAAAGTTTCCATTTCTTTGACTGAGCTGGTTAAGAATAACACTTATAAACACCATGTATCTAGAATATTGCAAATTGATCCTTTGTCAGACATGGTGAATGTCGAGGATGATCATCCCGAACTCATTTTTGGTCCAGCCATAGAAGGTCAGCCTAAAGATAGTGAAGTCCCTCCCTTTTATCTGAGTCTTAGACTGCATGAGCACATTCTCCATAATGTTATGTTAGATTTCAGAGCTTCTCATAGTTTGATGCCTAAAGCCATTATGGAAAAATTGGGCCTAGATATCACTCGGAAAGATCATGATTTGTACTCCTTTGACTTCGATAGAGTTCGTTGCATTGGTCTCATCAAAGGTCTGGTGGTTTTTTTAAATCAAATCCCAACCAAAAAATGTCTTGATGGATGTGGTAGTTGTTGATATACTGCCTCAATTTGGTATGCTCTTATCTAGATCATGGGGTGCTAAACTCAAAGGAACTTTACAACTTGACTTCTCTTATGCTACCATCCCTATTTTTTCTCAATTGAGGAAGTTGTACCAAGAATAGAAAATGAAGTACATGATCACTTGCAAAGAGAAGCCTATGAATCATCCAATAAATATTGTACATACTGATTTAGAGTCCTTTGTTTTGTACTCTGACAGTGGATTGAATGATGTAGATATTCAGATTGTAGAAGTAGATGATGTACCAGAAATTTCCAAGCATTTTAGAGCAATTCTTAATCAAGAAAAAGAAAAAATAGCAAGGTTCTTCTTAGCAGCCTATACAATAGCAAAGGGTGAGTGAAGAGTATCAAAATGAAGTAATCAACCAAGGTAAAGTTGATAAAGAAACAAAATTTCAGCATCTAGAAGATGAAGCCGACCTTTGGAGCATGGACTTCGATGGTGCTGTGGGTAAGGACGATGCCGATATTGGAATTTGGATTCGAAGCCCTACTTTCTAGCCTACCAAAGTCTCAAGTAATGTTAGAGTATGTTCCTACAAGTTAGCTTTTGATTTCTCTAATAATGAAGTGGAGTATGAGGCTTTGATTACAAGTCTTAAAATTTTGAAGAAGCTCAATGCGAAAAGGATTTTAGTTTATGGTGATTTAGATTTGGTGATTAAATACGTAAAAGGAGAATATCAAGCAAAGCATCCATGGATGAGGGCCTATAGAAATGCAGTTCTGGACATTTTGAGGATGTTTCCTGAATATACCAAAACAGAAGTACCCTAGACTCAAAACATCATTGCAGATTCACTCGCCACTGTGGCTAGCAATTTGAAGATCCCAATGAATTCTAGCAACAAATTTGAAATTCATGTCAAACATAGGCCTGTTGTCCCTGATAATTTGAGGTATTGGAAAGTGTTTTCGGATGATAATGAAATTAATGCCTTTTTGCAGAATGAAGGAAAGTTAAAAAATGCTTCCATTGATGATGATTCTGATTCTGATTACCAAGAGATTAAGGCAAATCAAATGGAGGTTTTACAACTGAAGGATAACATTATTCCTAGAGGTCTCATACCTTTAGAGGATCTTTTTGATCAGGATGATGTGGCAAGAAAACCGAGCTTGGTTCCTATTGACAAAGGAGTTGATGATGTAAATCTTGGGATAGCTGAAAAACCCAAGCTTGTAAAGCTATCAAAAGCATTGTCTCCTGAAGTAAAGGCTAAGTATGTTAGATTACTTTTTGAATTTTTTGATGTCTTTGCTTGGGATTATTCAAATTTGAAGGTGTATGACAAGGAAATCATTTAGCATACTATTCCTATCAAGCCAAATCAAAAGCCTTTGATGAGCCTCATAAATGGGTAATTATATGGGCTCATTTTACCTCCTAACCTAGTCAAATCAACCATTCTCTTAGCTTATTGTATGATTTTCTGATTATATTTATGCTTATAGGGTGAGTTGAGTTAGTTATTATGCCATGTGGTCTAACATGTATTTAATGCAGATTATTGATGGATTTCGAGGTCATAGTCAAGGATCTAGTGGTCAAACTACAGAAATAACTTGAAGTAGATAGAGGAGAGGACTAATAGGAGGGAATCCCCCTCATTTATTTCTCCTTACTTTGAATTCCCCTTCATTCAGCTTGGAGTACAAGCAGTCGAATCATGCACTAGAAGGCAGTCGAGCAAGTGGAAGATGATTGATAGTCATCTCGAGTTTTGGGAGCCAAGCCTCCCTGATTTTAAGGAAGATGTTGGTAGCTTCAGATGTATAAGTAGAGAGGCCTAGGGCCCCACTACGGTCCACTTTTTTTTGCTTGTGTAAAATCTGCTCAAATTTCGAGCTTACTATTTTATGACAGTTTTATGTAATCTTGCTATTTCTTGATAATGAAGATGGAATCCTTTTTGAGCTAGCACTGAGTTACCTCATAGGGCTGAAGCTCTTGGGTTAGGGCCCAATACAAGTAACCAAGCTTCTCTTTACTTGTATTTGAATGCTTTACTTCAGTTTGTAGATTAATTTGTTGTTAGATGTATTTCTCTTATGGTTAACAATAGGTTGCTTTTGATGATTTAGTAGCTTGCTTCCATTTGTGCTTTCTGCAGTAAGTTAAATAGTGATCATAGAAGATTCAAAAGGCTAGTAATAGTGCCTTGGTCTCTCTTCCTCCCTCTGGGACCATGATTTGAGGCAAAGACTCTTGCTGCCCGAAAAACACAGGTTTTCCTCATTCCTAGGACTTCTAGTGTTTGCAGCTCTCTAGAAGGTTGATAGTCCAGTTTTTCTTTGCTTTAGATCTTCTTTATCATGTTCACTTCATAATTTTCAATAGTCCTTTTGCATGCTTTCCTTTCTTACGACATTTCCTGGCATTTCCTTCTATACGTCATAGTTTAGGCCATTTTAATGCAAAACTCTGTTTTTCCTAGGATGCACTCATTTCATTGGTTGCTTAATTTTCTTGGTTGATTGTCAGTTTATATGTAGAATATCTCTTCCAGTAGTAGGCCAGCTTACCAGCAATCACACCCTCCATCTGATCCATGCCCTATAGTTCTCCCAAACCTCACCTCCATTTTGCCATAGTTTCCTTAATTTTTCATAGAACTTCTTCCTCTCTCCTTGATCAAACCCAATCATCTGTCTCTCTCCTGGTGATTCATGGTAGACCTTAGGCACCCTAACACCTCATTCCAACTTTCATCCACCTTTTCCACCCACTCTCACATCCTCAAAATAGCAAAAAATTCTCTCGGCCTCCTCTTGTAGGCCTCTTGTAGTTTCCCTGTTTTCCTCCTGTAGTTTTCCTGTGTCCTTCTGTAGTTTTTCTTGTAGGCTTTCTTTTGAAGATCGAGTGTGGGAAAATCCTCCAGGAGGCCACCTAAGACCTCCTAAGACCCATCCACACCATCCTACATCCTCCCAAGCTCCAAAATCGCCCTCTAAAGCCACACTCACACACAATGAATTAGATGCATGTTAAATTCACATAAGAACACATCAAAATCCAAAAAGATGTTTTTTGCTTATTTACTTCTAGAAATAGCATGGTTAGATGTTGTTTACTTCCTTGAGTAGGTAATGGCATGTCTTTCATGGTTTTCATAGTTTTTTTTTCCAAAGTAGAATTAGCTTGTTAACTATGGTTTACTAGGTTTTGCTTTACATTCCAGTCTTTCTCCTTTCTACAGTTATAGTAGCATTTGTAGAGTAATCTTTCTTTCCTTTCATCACACATAGAGCTTCTTCTAAAATCTATAGAATTTGGCTTGAGCTCCTAGTGATCTCGCGCCGACTGACCAAGTGACAACCTGCAGTGAGAAATAGTACTTGTGCATATAGCACCGACGCTTCCAAGTTTGTTACGAACTACCGGGTTGATAAAAGTAAAGTTGGTAGCCCAGAAGTAGCAACGTTCTTGCTGTAATACTAGCGCTCACCAGCCTTTTAGACAGAAGTTGAGAAGAATCAATCCAAAGTTGGTGTCATCCATCGAGAGAGAGGTAAATAGATTGTTTAAAGTTGGTATCATTGTTCCAATTAGATTTTCTGATTGGATTTCAAATTTGGTCCCGGTACGAAAGAAGACCGGAGAGATAAGATTGTGCATAGATTTCTAGAACCTCAACAAGGTGTCCTTGAAGGATAATTACACACTTCCTAAGATGGACCATATTCTGCAAAGAGTAGTTGGAGCATCTGGATGTCACTGCTTGATGGTTACTCAGGCTATAATCAGATCTTGGTGCATGAAAAAGACCAAGACAAAAATGCTTTCACAACACCTTGGGGAACTTTTAAGTATGCCAACATTCCATTTGGATTGAACAATTCCAAAGCCACTTTTTAGCGGGCGATGGAAATAAATTTTGCTAATGAGAAGGATGTTTTCTTGGTTGTTTATTTAGATGATTTGACGGTATTTTCTGGTTCTGATGATGAGCACTTGCACCACTTGATGATTGTCTTTCAGAAATGTAGGAAGTTTGAGATTTCTCTCAACCCGAAGAAAAGTCGTTTTTCCATGGACGAGGGTAAGCTCCTTGGTCATATCATTTTTAAAGATGGTATTCACATTGATCCTTCAAGGGTGGAGGAAATTCAACATATAGATTTTCCACGCAACAAAAAGGAGATCCAAGCTTTCAATGGCAAGATGAATTTCTTATGTAGATTTATACCAAATTTGGCTGAACATTTACGTGAAATCACTAATATGTTGAAGAAGGACAACACGATGAAGTAGACCGAGGATGCCATGAAGTCATTCAATTTGGTAAAGTTTTCTTTGACCACAGCCCTAGTCTTGATTAGTCCTGATTATACTCATGATTTTATTGTATTTTCATTTGCATCCGAGCCCACCATGGTTGCGGTATTGATGCAAAAGAGAGATCAGGTGGAGCAACCCATTTCTTTTTTCAGTAAGACTATTCGAGATGCTGCCTTGTAGTACAATATCATTGAAAAATAAGCATGGTCTCTTATTAAAGCATTGAAGGATTTAAGAGTATACATTTTGCATTCACATACTATAGCATATGTTCCTAACGCAGTAGTCAAGGATGCTCTCATGCAAACTGATCCGGAGGGAAGAAGAGGTAAGTGGATTGTAGCAATGTTGGAGTATGAACTTGAGATTAAACCTACCAAACTGATCAAAGGACAAGGCTTGGAAAAACTAATCGCTAAATCAAATCTGCATGCTCTAGACATAAATATGATTGCAGTAATGTCAGAGGATGAAGATTGTGGTTCACTCATTCAGGTATCAGAAATGTTTCTCAAATCACCTTGGTATTCTGATATAGTTTATGTTCTTTAGCATCTTTCACCACCTCCTAGAATGTCAAGAAGTAAAGGTGGATCACTTAAACTCAGGTCTGCAAAATTCTACATTTTAAATAGTGCTCTTTATTGGAAAGATCCGGGAGGAGTTCTTCTTAATTGTTTGGTTGAAGATGAAGCTCAGCAGGTAATGAATGAATTTTATAGAGGTGATTGTGGTGGTCAATTTTTTTGGAAAACAACAGCTAACAAAGTGTTGAGAGCAGGATATTATTGGCCAACCTTGTTTTCGGATTGGTATAAGACAGTGATGGGCTGCCATGAATGCCGAGTTTTTCAAATAAAAAGGAAGTTGCTTCCTTTCCTTTGAAGCCAGTTGAAGTAAATGCACCTTTCCAGTAGTGGGGACTTGATTTCATAGGGGAAATCCATCCTACATCATCAACACAACCCAATTGGATCTTGATAGCTACCAATTACTTCACCGAGTGGACTGAGGCCATTCCGACAAGGCAAGCCACGAATACGATAATTATTCAATTTTTAGAATCTAATATCTTGTTTCGTTTTGGGTGCCCTGATAAGATTATAATAGATAATGCAGCAGCATTTAAGTCCAAGAAAATGGCTGAATTTTTACACAAGTACAATATTACATTGGGTCATTCCACGGTATACTACCCGCAAGGCAATGGGCTGGTTGAATCATCAAATAAATTATTGGTGAATATTATCAAGAAAATTTTGGAGGCAAACAAGAAGAATTGGCATCAGAAGCTTGTTAATGCCTTGTGGGCCGACAGAGTGAGCAGCAAGAAATCCATAGGTATCTCACCTTTTGAGTTGGTTTATGGTACTGATACAGTATTTCCTACATCACTTGCAGTCCCTGTCATGAGATTATTATAGGAAGCTGGCAACAAAGAGATGATCTTCAGCCAGAATTAATCAAATGATTCACCTCCAGCAGACAAGAGAAGAAGTTTCCCAAATCACTTTCCGGTTGCAAGAGAAGATCAAGAATATTTATGACCGCAAAACCAAAGCAGAAAAGTTTCAACTGGAAGATGTAGTGCTGTGGTGGGATGCACAGAATGAGGAAAAGGGAAAGAATTGTAAGTGTTATCACTCAGATGTCTTCCCTAGAAGTTATTAAAGAAGTAATAGTCTGAGGTAACCACAAACCTAATCTTTTAGATTCGGGTTCTAGCCAACCTATGTCCAGAGAGGGCTCTCACTTTATAATTTATCTTTGTTTTGAGTAGGATTTCAAGCTAGTTCTTGGTGCTCATGATGTTTTGGTTTTGATTGGGTGGTGGAATTAAGAAAACAGATGGGCAAAATAGTTTTCAGGCCATTGGGATATGAAGTCAATCAAAGAGTGGTTTAACTAGATCCGATCAATTACTAAAGGAGGAGTTCACAGGGCATGCTAACACAGCAAAAAGCAAATCTGCAGGTTCAAATGGATGAGGTAGTCCTAACTAGGGTAAAATGGAAATGAAGAATCCTTAAATCGAGATCAAGATGAAGAAAAGAGGGAGATCAATAGCAAAGGGCAACTAAGTGTCCTTTACTATGGACCTAAGGGGGGGAACTATGGAAATAAGGGAGAAATTAAGAATTCCCAGACCAAGATAGTTTAGTAGAAAACAATGAGAAAGTAAACAGTCAAAATAGAGAGCATTAAAGATAATTCTAAGATGTCATTCCTTGTTTACTATTCAGATTTCATAGAGAAAACATGTGAATATTTAGAACATGACGAGGAAAAAAATATTTAAACATGAAGAGATAATACTTATTTGGTTCCAATTGTGCACAAGAATCCAGTGAAATGTCTTTAGCTTTATTTCATGATCCAGCAAAAACCAGTCCAGTCTTGAATACAATAGCTCCTTAGCTCGATATAAAATGTCTACAAAAATGTATTTTAATCCACATTAATTACTTCAAATTGTGAAGTATTTATACAAAAAATGTTACAAAATATCTTATAAAAATATGAGAATTATTCTAGGAAACTGAAAATATCTTCAGCATGAAGATAGAGATAGATGGAGAATTCTCTTCTTGTTGTCCCTTTTATTGTGATTGTGCTGGCTATTGTAATTTGGATTTGGCTCTTTCAGTTGCTTTATAGTTGTGTGCTAGAATCACTTTCTGTCTTCAACCTACTGATACTCTTTACCTGCTATACTTTGACCATGTTTCATTTGTTACCTGGCTGTCATATGGATTTACTACAGTAACTTTATAGTAAATCCGTCAAGCTCGTCCACCATTCACCTTCAGGCATTTTCATCCTCAGCATTTTTCTATATCTCTCATTAGCCTCGGTATACTTGGTAAAATTTGGCTTGGTGGTGAACAGGTGCTTTATCTCATGCTCTATAAAAAATAAATTTTCCAAACTATCATATAATACCTTTCCAGTGGGCAGAGCTTTTACCCCTGAAGTACTAGCTTACTTTTGTCCAACTTGTTTAATATTTCAATGTAATCCTCCTAAGTCATTAGCTTGTCATGGATTACCATAGGACTGGGGAGTCCTTTTTCCCTTAAAATACCATACTTTATCATAAATCTATCAATATCAGCTTGGATTCTTTGGCATCTTTTCTCCAGATTGAGCATAAGGTTCCTTTTGGTAAGAATATTCTTGATTTCAATGATGGTCCCTGTTCTATCTTCTATGCCCAGTTCATCTAACTAATACCTGTTTTTACTGTTCAAAAGTTTTATCAATTGGTTGGCCTCTTCAAGTTTATCTCCCAGCTCTTCTCTTGTTTTCTGAATTACTTCGGTGGCCACTTTCACCAATTCAGTTTACTAAAAAATTACTTGAATAGATGGCCAAACATCATTGACAAAGTCAATGATGTTGGCCTAGAGCATTTCCTTCATGTCTCCTAGTGTCTTTTGTAATGTCAAGTCCTTTTCAAGGAATTTTATTCTTTCTCCCATTCTTTGATTCTTCTGAACTTCTTCCTTCTGTTGTATCTATGCAAGCTTGAGATTAGTCTCCAAACTTGACACTTTTTCTCTAAGCTTCTTAAGCTCAATAGCATGGATGGTTATTTCCTCCATGGCTTTTACAAATTCATCTATCTTTTCTGTGGATGTCCTTACGCTTGTTTATGTACTTGTGACTGGCATAGCTGTAGCTGGTGGAACTGTTGGCGCTAAGGAAGCAGCCAATGTGGAGGGTACTACTATAGATACTATAGGAATAACAATCTAAGGAGTGGTGGCCAAATCACTCTGTCTATACTGAATCAAGTTATCCAGCTCTTTCTCTATCTCTTTTAGTTGATCATTCAGCTTAAGTACTAAGTCTATAAGCTCTTCCTCCTTCCATGTTTCCAATACTTCAGCTATTTGTGGATAATGTAGAGGAGGAATTTTAAGTTGTTTTTTCAATGTAGCTATATCATCATTTTTCTTTTTAATTAACTTTTCTACGGCCTTTACATCTTTAGCATCATGTCCCATCTCTATGATTAAGTCCTCTAAGGACTTTATCCTGGTATCCCTGGCCTATGAAGAGGCCTTATCTAACTAGAACTGCGCTGATATATTATTCACTGAGTTTTGGAGTTGGTGTGCATCAACAGCCTTGCCGGTCAATGTAGAATAGACCATTTCCCCAGTCTGTTTGTGTAATTCTGTTTGGTCGATAGGATGAATATCCTTTGCCAACACCTCAAAATCTATCTTCAAATAATCTGATATAGACCTGGGTTGTTTTGTTGTAGGCTTCATGAAAGTCATTTGCATTTTACCTTCTTTCACATCAAAGTCTGATATTAGCCTTGTTTGATTAGTAGGAGCCAGTTTAAGGTATTGTGCATAACTTTGGGCCTTCAAGCTTTCATTTCTAGCCTTTATTTCTTTATATTTCTCCCTAATGTCCTAGTTCTAACCTATTGGATCCCTGAAGGAGGATACTTCCATACTCTGTTGTCTCTCCAGCATTAGAGCCTGCCAAGTGGAAGGTTCTTATGTATCTCCAGAGGGAGTGGTCTGCCTGCTTTCTGCTCTTTATGTACCTGTAGTTCCAGCTGTTTCTTTTGTGAACTCTTCTTCTGAAAATGGATTCAACCTTTGCCTTTTGACATAAGTCTATGCAACAGGTTTGCTAGAAGGAACGGCCTCCTCTCTATTTCTTTTGGGATTCTTATCCTCATTTAGAAGAGTTTGTACAATAGGAGGATTACTCATGATGTGTTCTAGTTGAGCCAGCTCTTCTGATATGTCTGGCTGTTCAAATTCCTCTTGCTCTTGAATTTATTCTTCTGGTAGATGCTCACTGTGTTCTTGTGTCTCCCTTTGGGATTGGGATTCTTCTGGCACCTGTACAAAGGAATCTTCATCAAGTCTTCTTTATAAATCAATAAACACATTATTGACAGCAGTTTTTGTACTATCCCTGTCTACTAGAGTGTTCTCCACCCATTCCATTTGATTTGCATATTTTTCTATTTGAGGAATTCAGTGGTGGATGTAGGGAGAAAATTTGTTTTTCTGTCTTCTGTTACAAATGACATCAAAGAGGTCATATCTCCAGATGAAACTTTGTTTGAGTTGGATCCCTTGAAGAATTTCCTCTGCAACTCTTCCAACTTCTCTATTGTTACACACAAAGGGGCCTAGCTAGTCTTTTATTCAGAGTTATGCCTTTTTATTGGCCTTCACAAAATGTATGTCATCAGAGTTGATTATTTACCTGTAGTACTCCAGTGAAAATAATCTCATTGGGAGGTATCTTGGCAATTTGTGTAGGTTTTAACCCCATACAGAAATTACCTGCATACGAATTCTAAAACACAAAAAATAAACAATGCGAGATCATAACACATAAAACACATATACACATAGATTTTCCCCTGGATCCCAAAACCGAGACTACTAGCTTGATTTCTCATTATGTTCCTTTCAATGTTACAATACATATTTATACATGCCAAAGCATCCAATACCATGGACTGAAAACCATCACGTCCAATACCATGGATCGAAAACCTTCGCGTCCAATACCATGGACTGAAAACCATTGCGTCCAAAAAACATGTACGAAAATCATGCACAAAACCATAGGTGGGTCCGCCCAACCTAACATAGGGTCCAAAACCAAAATTTTTTGGGGCGCTGCCCCAGACCCCATAAAGTGGGGCTATGGGTGCCCTTCAAACCTCGTATTAACTATGTGGAAAGAATATAACACAACCCAACATTCTCTTGTTGTTTTCTTTCCACAAGGGGCCACAAGAGAGCTTATTCATTTTCCTAGCCCTAAAATGCCCATTGTCTCTCTACACCAAGAGAACTTCTCAGAGCTCACAGATTTTGTCAATGCATCTGCAGTATTCTTCAAAGTGTCCACCTTTACCAGCAACACCTTTTTGTCGTCTATCATATCCCTCACAAAGTGATACTGAACATCAATGTGCTTTGTCTTTGAATGATAAGCAGGGTTCTTTGCAAAGAAAATTGCACTTCGGCTATCACAGTCTATCCTTATAGTTTCCTGTACTAACCCCATACTTGAACACAATCTCTGCAACCAAACTGCTTCCTTGCTTGCATGAGTGGCTGCCATGTATTTTGCCTCTGTATTTGATAGTGCCACTACAGATTGTTTCTTACTCATCCAACTAACTGCACCTCCAAATAGGTTAAACACATACCCACTTGTACATCTTCTCTGGTCTAGATCTCCAGCCCAGTCTGCATCAACAAAGCCATGGATATCCAACACTCTGTCCAATCCTGGTCTTCCTTGGTAGCACAAACCATAATCACTATTGCCACGCAAATACCTGGAAACCCGCTTCACTATTGTCCAGTGCTCCTTCCCTGGTTTTGACATAAACCTGCTCAATACTCCCATTGCATGTGAAATGTCTGGTCTAGTACAGACCATGGCATACATCAAGCTACCGACTGCACTTGCATATGGAACACGGGACATGTCTTCTTCCTCTTCTTGTGTCTTGGGACATTGCTCAGCAGATAACCTCACACCTACAGGAATAGCGACCTTCACCGGTTTACTATCCTGCATATTAAACCTCTGCAATATTGTCTCCACACACTTCCTCTGGTTTAACCAGAGCTTCCTCTTTTCATAATCTCTTTTAATTTCCATGCCCAAAATATAGTTTGCAGTAGCAAGATCTTTCATGTCGAATTTGAAGGACAATTGGGTCTTCAAATCTTGGATAGTTTCTTTGTCATTTCCAACCAGCAACATATCATCCACATACAAGACCAGATAAATAACACCGTCACCAATTAATTTAAAATACACACAATGATCTGCTTTTCTTCTAGTGACGCCAAGTCCCCATATAAATGTATCAAATTTCTGATACCACACCCTTGGTGACTGTTTTAACCCATACAGAGACTTCTTTAACTTTAGTTCTTTCTTACCCTTTACCACAAAGCCTTCATGTTGTTTCATGTAGATCTCCTCTTCCAGATCCTCGTGAAGAAATGTTGTCTTCACATCCATCTGTTCAACCTCAAAATCAAAAGCAGCAGCAATAGATAAAAGTAATCTAATAGAAGTTACCTTAGCAATAGGAGAACAAATATCACCAAAATCAATTCCCGACACCTAGGAATAACCTTTTGCTACCAACCGAGCTTTGTATTTCTCCACTTTTCCTTCTGCATTTGTCTTCTTCTTGAACACCCATTTGCTGCCAATGGGTTTCCTTCCAGCCAGCAACTCCACCAGATTCCAAGCCTCATTTTTGTGCAAAGATGCCATTTCATCAACCATGGCCTCTTTCCAGAGTTTTCCATCCTCTGAATCCACTGCTTCCTTCACAGTCTGGGATCATCATCAGTAACAGGAAAAGCAAAATTTGAACAAAAATAAGATGGACTATACCTTTCTGGCTGCCTTCTTTCTCGAGCTAATCTTCTCACAGCCGGATTTTGTGGCTCTTCATCTTCTGATTCCTCCTTTGCTAGAGAGTCTGATTCTTCCTCCTTTAGTTCAAACTCTATCTTCACAGGTTCCTTTGGTTGGACTTCATGTTTAATAACATCTTTTATCTCTCTGAACACCACATCTCGATTGTACACAACCTTCCTTGTTACTGGGTTCCAAAGCTTATAACCCTTTAAACCATCCTTATACCCAATAAAGATGCACTTTTCAGATTTACTATCCAACTTGGTTCATTTCTCCTTTGAAACATGTACATATGCATCACATCCAAATAACCTCAGATGTGAAAGAGAGGGTTTCTTACCAGTCCATACTTCTTGTGGAGTCTTATCCTCCAACGCTGATGAAGGTGACCTGTTGACCAAGTAACATGCAGTATCCACCGCCTCTGCCCAGAATTCTTGTCCTAACCTGGCCCACTGAGCATGCTTCTTTCTCTTTCCATCAACGTCTTGTTCATTCTTTTTGCGACTCCATTTTGCTGAGGTGTATATGGAGTAGTCTTCTGCCATGCTATACCACACTTCTTACAAAATTATTCAAATTCCTTGCCGCAGAATTCTCCACCATTATCTGTCCTCAACACCTTTATCTTCTTCTCTGTCTGATTTTCCACCAGA